>BPUM01001161.1:0-88937 GCA_020521455.1 Prunus kanzakura | reverse complement strand
TTCGTTCCTTACATGGAGTGGTTGGTGTTTTGCTTAGTTCTAGCTATTGGATTTCACTCCAAACTCACCAAATGACTCCTCCCACCTTATTACGATGTTGCCAAAGTTTTAGAATCGATCCGAAATCAATAGGTGTAAGAAATTGGACAATTCAAGTTCGCACCCAGTTCGTTCCTTACATGGAGTGGTTGGTGTTTTGCTTAGTTCTAGCTATTGGATTTCACTCCAAACTCACCAAATGACTCCTCCCACCTTATTACGATGTTGCCCAAGTTTTAGAATCGATCCGAAATCAATAGGTGTAAGAAATTGGACAATTGAAGTTCGCACCCAGTTCGTTCCTTACATGGAGTGGTTGGTGTTTTGCTTAGTTGTAGCTATTGGATTTCACTCCAAACACAATAAATGACTCCTCCCACGTTATTATGATAATGCCCAAGTTTTGGAATCGATCCGAAATCAATAGGTGTAAGAAATTGGACAATTCAAGTTCGCACCCAGTTCGTTCCTTACATGGAGTGGTTGGTGTTTTGCTTAGTTCTAGCTATTGGATTTCACTCCAAACACAATAAATGACTCCTCCAACCTTATTATGATGTTGCCCAAGTTTTGGAATCGATCCGAAATCAATATGTGTAAGAAATTGGACAATTCAAGTTCGCACCCAGTTCGTTCCTTACATGGAGTGGTTGGTGTTTTGCTTAGTACTAGCTATTGGATTTCACTCCAAACTCACCAAATGACTCCTCCCACCTTATTATGATGTTGCCCAAGTTTTGGAATCGATCCGATATCAATAGGTGTAAGAAATTGGACAATTCAAGTTCGCACCCTGTTCGTTCCTTACATGGAGTGGTTGGTGTTTTCAATAGTTCTAGCTATTGGATTTCACTCCAAACTCGCCAAATGACTCCTTCCACCTTATTATGATGTTGCCCAAGTTTTGGAATCGATCCGATATCAATAGGTGTACGAAATTGGACAATTCAAGTTCGCCCGCTGTTCGTTCCTTACATGGAGTGGTTGGTGTTTTCAATAGTTCTAGCGATTGGATTTCACTCCAAACTGACCAAATGACTCCTTCCACGTTATTATGTTGTTGCCCAAGTTTTTGAATCGATCCGAAATCAATAGGTTTAAGAAATTGGACAATTCAAGTTCGCTCCCAGTTCGTTCCTTACATGGAGTGGTTGGTGTTTTGCTTAGTTCTACCTATTGGATTTCACTCCAAACTCACCAAATGACTCCTCCCACCTTATTATGATGTTGCCCAAGTTTTGGAATCGATCCGAAATCAATAGGTGTAAGAAATTGGACAACTCAAGTTCGCACCCTGTTCGTTCCTTACATGGAGTGGTTGGTGTTTTTAACAGTTCTAGCGATTGGATTTCACTCCAAACTCACCAAATGACTCCTTCCACCTTATTATGATGTTGCCCAAGTTTTGGAATCGATCCGAAATCAATAGGTGTAAGAAATTGGACAATTCAAGTTCGCACCCAGTTCGTTCCTTACATGGAGTGGTTGGTGTTTTGCTTAGTTCTAGCTATTGGATTTCACTCCAAACGCACCAAATGACTCTTCCTACCTTATTATGATGTTGCACAAGTTTTGGAATCGATCCGAAATCAATAGGTGTAAGAAATTGGACAAGTCAAGTTCGCACCCAATTCGTTCCTTACATGGGGTGGTTGGTGTTTTGCTTAGTTCTAGCTGTTGGATTTCACTCCAAACACAATAAATGACTCCTCCCACCTTATTATGATGTTGCCCAAGTTTTGGAATCGATCCGAAATCAATAGGTTTAAGTAATTGGACAATTCAAGTTCGCACCCAGTTCGTTCCTTACATGGAGTTGTTGGTGTTTTGCTTAGTTCTAGCTATTGGATTTCACTCCAAACTCACCAAATGACTCCTCCCACCTTATTATGATGTTGCCCATGTTTTGGAATCGATCCGAAATCAATAGGTGTAAGAAATTGGACAATTCAAGTTCGCACCCTGTTTGTTCCTTACATGGAGTGATTGGTGTTTTCAATAGTTCTAGCGATTGGATTTCACTCCAAACTCACCAAATGACTCCTTCCACCTTATTATAATGTTGCCCAAGTTTTGGAATCGATCCGAAATCAATAGGTGTAAGAAATTGGACAATTCAAGTTCGCACCCTGTTCGTTCCTTACAAGGAGTGGATGGTGTTTTCAGTAGTTCTAGCGATTGGATTTCACTCCAAACTCACCAAATGACTCCTTCCACCTTATTATGATGTTGCCCATGTTTTGGAATCGATCCGAAATCAATAGGTGTAAGAAATTGGACAAGTCAAGTTCGCACCCAGTTCGTTCCTTACATGGAGTGGTTGGTGTTTTGCTTAGTTCTAGCTATTGGATTTCACTCCAAACTCACCAAATGACTCCTCCCACCTTATTATGATGTTGCCCAAGTTTTGGAATCGATCCGAAATCAATAGGTGTAAGAAATTGGACAATTCAAGTTCGCACCCAGTTCGTTCCTTACATGGAGTGGTTGGTGTTTTCAATAGTTCTAGCGATTGGATTTCACTCCAAACTCACCAAATGACTCCTTCCACCTTATTATGATGTTGCCCAAGTTTTGGAATCGATCCGAAATCAATAGGTGTAAGAAATTGGACAATTCAAGTTCGCACCCTGTTCGTTCCTTACATGGAGTGGTTGGTGTTTAGCTTAGTTCTAGCTATTGGATTTCACTCCAAACTCACCAAATGACTCCTCCCACCTTATTATGATGTTGCCCAAGTTTTGGAATCGATCCGAAATCAATAGGTGTAAGAAATTGGACAATTCAAGTTCGCACCCAGTTCGTTCCTTACATGGAGTGGTTGGTGTTTTCAATAGTTCTAGCGATTGGATTTCACTCCAAACTCACCAAATGACTCCTTCCACCTTATTATGATGTTGCCCAAGTTTTGGAATCGATCCGAAATCAAAAGGTTTAAGAAATTGGAAGAGTCAAGTTCGCACCCAGTTCGTTCCTTACATGGTGTGGTTGGAGTTTTGCTTAGTTCTAGCTGTTATATTTCACTCCAAACACAATAAATGACTCCTCCCACCTTATTATGATGTTGCCCAAGTTTTGGAATCGATCCGAAATCAATAGGTGTAAGAAATTGGACAATTCAAGTTCCCACCCAGTTCGTTCCTTACATGGAGTGGTTGGTGTGTTGCTTAGTTCTAGCTATTGGATTTCACTCCAAACTCACCAAATGACTCCTCCCACCTTATTGTGATGTTGCCCAAGTTTTGGAATCGATCCGAAATCAATAGGTGTAAGAAATTGGACAATTCAAGTTCGCACCCAATTCGTTCCTTATATGGAGTGGTTGGTGTTTTCAATAGTTCTAGAGATTGGATTTCACTCCAAACTCACCAAATGACTCCTTCAACCTTATTATGATGTTGCCCAAGTTTTGGAATCGATCCGAAATCAATAGGTGTAAGAAATTGGACAAGTCAAGTTTGCACCCAGTTCGTTCCTTACATGGAGTGGTTGGTGTTTTGCATAGTTCTAGCTATTGGATTTCACTCCAAACACAATAAATGACTCCTCCCACCTTCTTATGTTGTTGCCCAATTTTGGAATCGATCCGAAATCAATAGGTGTAAGAAATTGGACAATTCAAGTTCGCACCCAGTTCTTTCCTTACATGGAGTGGTTGGTGTTTTGCTTAGTTCTAGCTATTGGATTTCACTCCAAACTCACCAAATGACTCCTCCCACCTTATTATGATATTGCCCAAGTTTTGGAATCGATCCCAAATCAATAGGTGTAAGAAATTGGACAATTCAAGTTCGCACCCTGTTCGTTCCTTACTTGGAGTGGTTGGTGTTTAGCTTAGTTCTAGCTATTGGATTTCACTCCAAACTCACCAAATGACCCCTCCCACCTTATTATGATGTTGCCCAAGTTTTGGAATCGATCCGAGAACAATAGGTGTAAGAAATTGGACAATTCAAGTTCGCACCCTGTTTGTTCCTTACATGGAGTGGTTGGTGTTTTCAACAGTTCTAGCGATTGGATTTCACTCCAAACTCACCAAATGACTCCTTCCACCTTATTATGATGTTGCCAAAGTTTTGGAATCGATCCGATATCAATAGGTGTAAGAAATTGGACAAGTCAAGTTCGCACCCAGTTCGTTCCTTACATGGAGTGGTTGGTGTTTTGCTTAGTTCTAGCTGTTGGATTTCACTCCAAACACAATAAATGACTCCTCCCACCTTATTATGATGTTGCCCAAGTTTTGGAATCGATCCGAAATCAATAGGTGTAAGAAATTGGACAATTCAAGTTCGCACCAAGTTCGTTCCTTACATGGAGTAGTTGGTGTTTTGCTTAGTTCTAGCTATTGGATTTCACTCCAAACTCACCAAATGACTCCTCCCACCTTATTATGATGTTGCCCAAGTTTTGGAATCGATCCGAAATCAATAGGTGTAAGAAATTGGACAATTCAAGTTCGCACCCTGTTCGTTCCTTACATGGAGTGGTTGGTGTTTAGCTTAGTTCTAGCTATTGGATTTCACTCCAAACTCACCAAATGACTCCTCCCACCTTATTATGATGTTGCCCAAGTTTTGGAATCGATCCGAAATCAATAGGTGTAAGAAATTGGACAATTCAAGTTCGCACCCAGTTCGTTCCTTACATGGAGTGGTTGGTGTTTTCAATAGTTCTAGCGATTGGATTTCACTCCAAACTCACCAAATGACTCCTTCCACCTTATTATGATGTTGCCCAAGTTTTGGAATCGATCCGAAATCAAAAGGTTTAAGAAATTGGAAGAGTCAAGTTCGCACCCAGTTCGTTCCTTACATGGTGTGGTTGGAGTTTTGCTTAGTTCTAGCTGTTATATTTCACTCCAAACACAATAAATGACTCCTCCCACCTTATTATGATGTTGCCCAAGTTTTGGAATCGATCCGAAATCAATAGGTTTAAGAAATTGGACAATTCAAGTTCGCACCCTGTTCGTTCCTTACATGGAGTGGTTGGTGTTTTCAATAGTTCTAGCTATTGGATTTCACTCCAAACTCACCAAATGACTCCTCCCACCTTATTATGATGTTGCCCAAGTTTTGGAATCGATCCGAAATCAATAGGTGTAAGAAATTCGACAATTCAAGTTCGCACCCAGTTCGTTCCATACATGGAGTGGTTGGTGTTTTGCTTAGTTCTAGCTATTGGATTTCAGTCCAAACACAATAAATGACTCCTCCCACCATATTATGATGTTGCCCAAGTTTTGGAATCGTTCCGAAATTAATAGGTGTAAGAAATTGGACAATTCAAGTTCGCACCCAGTTCGTTCGTTCCATGGAGGGGTTGGTGTTTTGCTTAGTTCTCGCTATTGGATTTCACTCCAAACTCACCAAATGACTCCTTCCACCTTATTATGATGCTGCCCAAGTTTTGGAATCGATCCGAAATCAATAGGTGTAAGAAATTGGACAATTCAAGTTCTCACCCTGTTCGTTCCATACATGGAGTGGTTGGTGTTTTGCTTAGTTCTAGCTATTGGATTTCACTCCAAACACAATAAATGACTCCTCCCACCTTATTATGATGTTGCCCAAGTTTTGGAATCGATCCGAAATCAATAGGTGTAAGAAATTGGACAATTCAAGTTCGCACCCAGTTCGTTCCTTACATGGAGTGGTTGGTGTTTCGCTTAGTTCTAGCTATTGGATTTCACTCCAAACTCACCAAATGACTCCTCCCACATTATTATGATGTTGCCCAAGTTTTGGAATCGATCCGAAATCAATAGGTGTAAGAAATTGGACAATTCAAGTTCGCACCCTGTTCGTTCCTTACATGGAGTGGATGGTGTTTTCAACAGTTCTAGCGCTTGGATTTCACTCCAAACTCACCATATGACTCCTTCCACCTTATTATGATGTTGCCCAAGTTTTGGAATCGATCCGAAATCAATAGGTGTAAGAAATTGGACAATTCAAGTTCGCACCCAGTTCGTTCCTTACATGGAGTGGTTGGTGTTTTGCTTAGTTCTAGCTATTGGATTTCACTCCAAACTCACCAAATGACTCCTCCCACATTATTATGATGTTGCCCAAGTTTTGGAATCGATCCGAAATCAATAGGTGTAAGAAATTGGACAATTCAAGTTCGCACCCAGTTCGTTCCTTACATGGAGTGGTTGGTGTTTTGCTTAGTTCTAGCTATTGGATTTCACTCCAAACTCACCAAATGACTCCTCCCACCTTATTATGATGTTGCCCAAGATTTGGAATCGATCCGAAATCAATAGGTGTTAGAAATTGGACAATTCAAGTTCGCACCCTGTTCGTTCCTTACATGGAGTGGTTGGTGTTTTTAGTAGTTCTAGCGATTGGATTTCACTACAAACACCATATGACTCCTTCCACCTTATTATGATGTTGCCCAAGTTTTAGAATCGATCCGAAATCAATAGGTGTAAGAAATTGGACAATTCAAGTTCGCACCCAGTTCGTTCCTTACATGGAGTGGTTGGTGTTTTGCTTAGTTCTAGCTGTTGGATTTCACTCCAAACTCACCAAATGACTCCTCCCACCTTATTATGATGTTGCCCAAGTTTTGGAATCGATCCGAAATCAATAGGTGTAAGAAATTGGACAATTCAATTTCGCACCCAGTTCGTTCCTTACATGGACTGATTGGTGTTTTGCTTAGTTCTCGCTATTGAATTTCACTCCAAACTCACCAAATGACTCCTCCCACCTTATTATGATGTTGCCCAAGTTTTGGAATCGATCCGAAATCAATAGGTGTAAGAAATTGGACAATTCAAGTTCGCACCCAGTTCGATCCTTACATGGAGTGGTTGGTGTTTTGCTTAGTTCTAGCTATTGGATTTCACTCCAAACTCACCAAATGACTCCTCCCACCTTATTATGATGTTGCCCAAGGTTTGGAATCGATCCGAAATCAATAGTTGTAAGAAATTGGACAATTCAATTTCGCACCCAGTTCGTTCCTTACATGGACTGATTGGTGTTTTGCTTAGTTCTCGCTATTGAATTTCACTCCAAACTCACCAAATGACTCCTCCCGCCTTATTATGATGTTGCCCAAGTTTTGGAATCGATCCGAAATCAATAGGTGTAAGAAATTGGACAATTCAAGTTCGCACCCTGTTCGTTCCTTACATGGAGTGGTTGGTGTTTTCAATAGTTCTAGTGATTGGATTTCACTCCAAACACCATATGAATCCTTCCACCCTATTATGATGTTGCCCAAGGTTTGGAATCGATCCGAAATCAATAGGTGTAAGAAATTGGACAATTCAAGTTCAAACCCTGTTCGTTCCTTACATGGAGTGGTTGGTGTTTTGCTTAGTTCTAGCTATTGGATTTCACTCCAAACTTACCAAATGACTCCTCCCACCTTATTATGATGTTGCCCAAGTTTTGGAATCGATCCGGAATCAATAGGTGTAAGAAATTGGACAATTCAAGTTCGCACCCAGTCCGTTCCTTACATGGAGTGGTTGGTGTTTTGCTTTGTTCTAGCTATTGGATTTCACTCCAAACACAATAAATGACTCCTCCCACCACTACTACAAAAAATGCAAAAGACGACGGGAATTCACCGTCGTGAATTTGGTTTTCAAACCGTCGTAAAATCGAGCGACGTCTTTTGCAAAGTAAAACCACGACGCGAAATCACCGTCGTTGGTATTACAAACCACGTCATTAACAAAAAACAACCGACGTCTGTATACTGAAAAATGAACCAAAAAATTGTCCAGGAGAAGCATAGACGACATATTTTATACAACATACGTCGTGTAAAAATATACAATACGTCTTTAAATAAATAAAATATGACGTTATAAAATCATACGACGTCTAATATATTTTTATAACCGTCGTGCAATTGTATTACCACTTCGTTTTTTCCATTAATATTGACGTGGAAATAGCGGTTAGGGTAAATCACCGTCGTTGTTGTACCAAACAACGTCATTTACAAATAAAAACCGACGTCTGTACACTAAAAATGAACCAAAAATTGTCCTGGGAGTAGAATAGACGACCTATTGTAAACAACAGACGTCGTGTAAAATAATACAATACGTCCTTAAATAAATCAAATCTGACGTTATTAAGTTATACGACGTCTAATATATTTATATAACCGTCGTGCAATTGTATTGCCACTTCGTTTTTTCCATTAATATTGACGTGGAAATAGCGGTTAGGGTAACTCCCCGTCGTTGTTGTACCAAACAACGTCATTTACAAAGAAAAACCGACGTCTGTACACTAAAAATGAACCAAAAATTGTCCTGGGAGTAGAATAGACGACCTATTTTATACAACAACCGTCGTTTAAAATAATACAATACGTCTTTAAATAAATAAAATATGACGTTATTAAAACATACGACGTCTAATATATTTATATAACCGTCGTGCAATTGTATTGCCACTTCGTTTTTTTCCATTAATATTGACGTGGAAATAGCGGTTAGGGTAAATCACCGTCGTTGTTGTACCAAAACAACGTCGTGTACAAATAAAAACCGACGTCTGTACACTAAAAATGAACCAAAAAAATTGTCCTGGGAGTAGAATAGACGACCTATGTTATACAACAACCGTCGTTTAAAATAATACAATACGTCTTTAAATAAATAAAATATGACGTTATTAAAACATACGACGTCAAATATATTTATACAACCGTCGTGCAATATTATTGCCACTTCGTTTCTTCCATTAATATTGACGTGGAAATAGCGGTTAGGGGCAAATCACCGTCGTTGTTGTACCAAACAACGTCCTTTACAACACGGACGACCTATTTTGTACAAACATAGTCGTGTTTATATATATACTACGTCTTTAAATTAATAAAATATGACGTTATTAATATATACTACGTCGTATATATTTATATAACCGACGTGGAAAATATTTTAGGCTCATGACTTACGACATATTTATTTCTATTATCGATGTAGTATGTGATATACAACGTCGTGATAATGTAAAAGACAGCCGTGTTTCTCTATTTATACGTCGTCTTTATTAAAATAATAGTCGTCTAATCCATCCAAGACGTCGTCTTTTGTAACGTTCAGGTTCGATATCTGTCCTTTTAGACGTCGGTATTATTGTACTGAAGTCGTGTTATTTGAAATTACATGTCAGCTCTTTATCCTTCTCCGACGTGATATCGTTAATAACTGTTTCACAATAACGTCGACTTTTTTCACTTTTAGTTCGCTTTTAGACGTCGGTAAATTCAATTACGTCGTTGAATGATCCAAAACGTCGTTTTTTATTGACAATTTTATGACAACAGACGTCTGTTTTTCACAGTTTTATAAGGACCGTCGTTTTATAATACTGAACCAGTATTTTATGTACTAATTGTTTTGTGTCCAAAACCTGCATAATGAAAGTGAAGAAAACACATTACAATTTATTACAAAATTAATGTCATACAGTAGTGCTGTTTAGGGCATAAATAATTTCATAAATTACAAGAGCATCATTCAATCCATATATCTTCACACCCATCTCGAATATTTTGACTCCCAAACTCACCCACTAGTTCATCAAATGTGTCAACATTTGGCATCCCTCTAGTAAATGGCTCACACTCAATTCTCACATCACCTAAGACATCATCACCAATAACATCATCATTATATTCTCTATTAGGTGCTGATAACACTACCGACCAACCATGATGCATCGGGTCGTCAACAAAAAATACTTGTTTGACTTGAGAAGCCAAAACAAATTGGTCATTCCTATGTCCAATTTTACTCAAATCTACAAGGGTAAATCCAAGTTCGTCGACTACAAGGCCGGAAGTACTATCTATCCAATCACACCTAAAGACTGGGATTGTAAACTTTTGGTAGTCAAGGTCCCAAATTTCTTGAATGACACCATAAAAACCCATATTTGAGAGAATTGGGTTTTTATCCTTGGCACTAGCAACTTGCATGGTATGTGCAAGTAAATAAACTCCACTATTTTGAACTGTCCGCACATCATCTTGTGCCTTGATGTTAAATTTAACACCTTTAATAAGATAGCTCCTATATAATGGCACTGCCATGTTTGGACCAGCTGCTAGCCACCTTAAATTTTCTGATATCCCATGATTGCCTCCCTCATCAAGTTCACTTTGAACCTGCAAATTAATCATATCTTAATTCAATCTAACATAGAAAGAAGAAAATTAAAAGTCCAATATGTTATTGAATAACATATACCTTGAAGTGTAGCCATTGAATAAAAGTGCTATTGTGCTTATCTTGCAGCCACTTTGTTCTCTTTCTAAATTTTGGATAAGCGGCCTTGATGTGGATCATATGTTCCCTACATGACACGAAAAATTCAAGCATTACGATCCCAAACATATAAGATAAACATAAGGAATAATTTAAAATGGAAACTTAAGGAATAAAACTCATACTCGATATAAGGTAGAACTTCCTCCGTATTCTCCAAGACATATAGATGTGCTTGTTTCAACAGGTCCCGATCAACTAAGCTCACTGTGCAACCTGATAATGGCTTTGAAACTCCTATCTTCTGACTTGATGGCACTCCAATTGTACTAATATCAGATAAATGTTCAGTGCAAAATTCTACAGCTTCTTCAGCTATATAACGCTCCGCAATGCAACCTTCGGGATGAGTACGGTTCTGAACATACCCCTTTAGAACTTTCATTTATCTTTCGAACGGATACATCCATCTACAATAAACTGGCCCACATAGACGAACTTCTCTGACAAGATGTACTACTAGATGAACCATGATATCGAAGAATGAAGGTGGAAAGTATTTTTCAAGCAAACACAAAGTAACTACTACATCTTCTTCCAACTTATCTAGCTTGGAAACATCAACCGTCTTTGCACATATAGCATTGAAGAAGAAGCACAAACGAGTTATTGCATACCTTGCAGGCTTCTCCAAAACAGAACGAATTGCCACAGGGAGCAATTGTTGCATTAAGGTATGACAATCATGTGATTTAAGGCCAAGAAGTCTTGAATCTTGTAAAGATACAAGATTTTTTATATTTGAAGAATAACCTTCAGGGACCTTCATACCATAGAAAGAATTGCAAACCGCTCTCTTCTCTGCTCTTGACAAATTCCAAGGCCCTGGAGGCAAACGAGTACTTCTTTCTCCATACTCGGGTTGCAAATCAGTTTTGACCCCCATGTTCAATAAATCTAACCGAGCAGCAATCCCATCTTTATTTTTTCCAGGGATCTCCAGCAATGTACCAATGATACTATCACAAACATTCTTCTCAATGTGCATAACATCGAGGACATGCCTCACTGGAAGGTATTTCCAATACTCAAGATCAAAGAATTTTGACTTCTTCTTCCAACAAACTCTGTCACCATCATTTTCACCTCCACCTCCCCCTTTTTTCGATCCCCATATGTAATTAATATCTTCAACCATTTGCAGCACTTCTTCTCCCGTTAATGGCTCCAGAGCCGTGCCATATTCAGGTTTCCCATTAAAAGCTGCACGTTGCCTCCTATATGGATGATTAATTGGTAACCATTTTCTATGCCCAATGTAACAAATTTTGTGGCCATTTTTCAACCTGTGACTAGGTGTATCATCGCCGCATATTGGACAAGCTTTATATCCTTTAACAACACAACCAGATAAGTTTCCATAGGCGGGAAAATCATTAATGGTCCACAATAATGCAGCTCTGAGTGTAAAATATTCTCCTATGTGTGCATCATACACTCCTCTAATCCCATCCCACAAAGATTTTAAATCATCAATCAAAGGCTCCAAGTAGACGTCTATATCATTTCCGGGTTGTTTAGGACCGGAAATCAATAAAGTCAACATCATGAACTTTCGTTTCATGCACAGCCATGGTGGGAGATTATATGTAACTAAGATAACTGGCCATCAACTATATCTGCTACTTAGAGAACTGTGGGGATTGAATCCATCAGATGAAAGAGCCAATCTCAAGTTTCTCGGCTCATTACCAAACTCGGGCCATTTATCATCAAGAAGTTTCCAAGACGGGGAATCCGCCGGATGAGACATCTGACCATCAATTGATTTTCTAGCAGCATGCCAAGTCAAATTCTTAGCTGTCTCATGTGATTGAAACATCCTTTTAAACCTTGGAATTGGAGGAAAATACCACAACACCTTCGCTGCCACACCCTCTTTCAAGAATCCATCTTTGGTTTCCTTCCACCTTGAGATACCACAAGTAGGACAATTAGTTGAATCTTCATACTCCTTCCTATACAAGATGCAATCATTGGGGCATGCGTGGATTTTCTCATAACTCAGCCCCAATGCACACAGAGTCTTTTTTGCCTCATACATAGAGGCCGGTATTGTATTTCCTTCTGGAAGCAACTCGCCCTGAAGTATCAATAATTCTGTAAAACATACATCACTCATCCCATGTTTTGCCTTCAAATTATACAACTTCACTAATGCCGATAACTTGGTGTACTTTCTACAACCAGGGTACAATGGTTGATCTCCATCCCCAATCACATTAGCAAACTCATAAGGATCCGATCCAAAATCACCAAAATCATTATCATCCATCTCTATTTCTTCAGACACAAAACTGTACCTACTATGGTCATCATCTTCTTCAACATTTCTACTAGCATTACTAGTTGCAATTGGTTCCCAAGGTTCTCCATGAAATGTCCAATTCTTATAGCTTTGGTCAACTCCATTAAAGTATAAGTGATCCCTTATAATTCCAACCCCAAACAATTTCAAATTCGCACATTTAACACATGGACAACGGATATGCGTTGTAGTTAGAAGATTTTCCACAGAAAATTGCAAAAATGCTTCCACCCCTAACTCATATGCCTTCGATCTTCTATCCGAGTGCATCCATGACTTATCCATCTTGGACACTATATCCTATTATCTATAATAAGGTGAAAAGACAAGCAATGACTATCACTATAGCAGATTATATAAGGTTTTAATAGCAAATAATATAGTATACAGACGACGGTTTTTAAACAACAACAGACGTATTACACATTTATAGACGACGGGTTTTAAAAACACGTCGTCTAATGCTAGCAAGAGAACTTTAACCACGACGGTAGTTAAAACAAGCGTCGTGGTATATTTTTATAGACGACGGTTTGTTAAAAAAACCGTCGTCGTATGCATAAAAAGGATTTCGAAATCCCAGTTTATTTTCAAGAACCCAGAATATATTCAGAACACAACATATACATTAATTTTTATGTAGGGTATTAAGAACACAACATATACATTAATACTAAGCACGAAACCAACATATACTACGCATGAAAACATTAAATCCATTCCCGATTCATAATAACAGAGAGTATTAAAAGATCCGACAAGATTAAACCCTAAACCCGATTCATGAAAACATTAAACATTAAATCCATTAACCCATACCGTCGACAACATTAAAAAATCACAAAACCCTTTACCACAGAACTGAATATCATTCAATGAATTTACAAGCATGAGATTAGGGTTTGCACTTACAGGTAGGCAGAGCTCACAGCTTATGGCCTACTTGGATTCGACGGAGTTGTAAACTTGGCCAACTTGGATTCGACGGAGAGACTAACTTTGAAGTGAGAGAGCGGAGCGAAATGTTTTAGGACACAGACTATGGTCAACTTGTATAAGAGTTAGAGCGAAATCTGAAAATTTTAGGTCGAGCTGAAATTTTTAGAAAGCGCGCTTTTTAAAAAACATCGACGGAAACAAAAACATAATCGTCGTTAAAGGTTCACCCTAAAAATGACGCTTATTTTAAAAATAACGTCGTTGTAAATATACTTACGACACAAAACCAAACTACCGTCGTTAAAAGTTCAACATAAAGAAATATGCCCTAAACCCTAATAAATAAAACCTAAATTATATATATTGTTTTTACAAATAATTTTTCAAAAGGGATTAGGGTTTTATGGCCTAAAATATCTCGTCCATAAAACCCTAAACCCTAATCCCTTTTCTAAATTTATATAAACCCTAAACCCTAAACCATTAAAGTATAAGTGAGTTGTGACTCATGATAACATTTTAATTTTTGGTGGTAATTTTAAATTTGTATAACTCAAACTTAATTTTTTAAAGCTTAAGGGGGAATAAAATATTGCAATGACTTCATAGGAGTTGACGTTGCATTTTTTGGATTTATTTTAAATTTATTATGAATATTTCGAATTAAATAGAATAAAATATTATTAATAAAACCCACAAACCACGTCCTCTTTAATAAATTAACGACGTTTTAACTAATATAAACGACTTAATTTTAACAACAAACGTCGTTTAGAGTTCAAACCATGGCCATTTTTACAACTAAAACGACGTATAAACAATTTTCCACGACCTAATATCTTAACATCTCGCCGTCTAATGTCAATCAAACAACGTCAACCATATAATTAATAGCGTCGTTTTAACAACCATTTACGTCGCGTTTTTAAAAAATATGACGTTGTTATTTGTGTACAACGTCATTTTAAACAAACCAGGGTTTAGAAATGCGCTCTTCGTAAATCATCGACGGAAAACAAAAAAAACCGTCGTTAAATATGACATCCATACCCTGAACCCTAAACCCTAAACCCTAAACCCTAAACCCTAAACCATAAAATATAAACCCTAAATTATATATATATATATGTTTAAATAATTATAGAAAAGGATTTATGGTTTTAGGGCCTAATATATATTAACCATAAACCCTAAACCCCAAAAATAAACCTTTATCCCCTTAAACCCTAAACCCTAAACCATTAAAGTATAAGTGATGTTGTGACTCATGAAAACATTTTTCTTTTTGGTGGTAATTTTAAATTTGAATAACTCAAACTTAATTTTTTAAAGCTTAAGGGGGAAGAAAATATCACAATGACTTCATAGGAGTTGATGTTGCATTTTTTGGATTTATTTTAAATTTATTATGAATATTTGAGTTAAATGGAATAAAATATTATTAATAAAACCCACAAACCACGTCGGCGTTAATAAATTAACGACGTTTTAAATTATTATAAACGACTTAATTTTAAAACAAAACGTCGTTTAAATTATAAACCATGGCCATTTTTACACATAAAACGACGTACAAACCATTTTCCACGACCAAAACTCTTACTTCTCGCAGTCTAATATCAAGAAAACAACGTCGTCTATAGAACCAAGAGGGTCGTTTGAACAACCTTTTACGTCGCTTTTTAAAAAAGTGACGTTGTTATGTGTCTGCAACGTCTTTTTGAAGAAACTATGGTTTTTCACAACATGAAAACCTCAACAAATTTGTTTCAGCATGATCTTGGGTTTTTAACAACATGAAAACCTCAACAAATTTACAGGGACGTTGACGTCAACAAAAACTTGCTAATTCTAACCAATTTTGTACAAAAACTTGTCTAATTCTAAAAAAATTTGTACATTTTATAAAAATGTTTAAGTATGCTAAAATTCCTCTACTCCATATGAACACACACAAACTCTGCCCATTCTTTCCTAACTTCGTCAATGGCAGCTTGGGGGTATGGCGCTTGATTCTTTCCTTTGGCAAACTGCAGTCCATAAACAAAGATTAATATCACCGACGACGCTATTATTCATTTACCGACATAGGATATATATTCAACGACGGTATTTTTAATCTACCGTCGTTGATAATATAAAAACCGACACAAAAAATAAATCTGAAAATTTTCTTCTTACCGTCCTCTCAAAATCCAGGGAAGTATCCTTTATGATGTCTCTCATAAAGCGCATGACATAATACCCACATTCTACACTGCTTGGTTGCTTTGGAGTGCCGGGCAGAGTTTTCCAAAGAGGTGTTTTACGGCCTACTCTACCTATGTGTGTATTATACATTTTTAGAGCAGAGTTCACTATGTTTTTCCCGTCCTCATCCACAACACGATTTCCAGGCAGTGGATCCAGAAAATAGACGGTCTCCTTCTTTGCTCTCACAATGATCAAGACCCAATGACGGCTGCACAAAATAAATATCAAGGTTAAATATAGTTTTATATGCAGAGCATCATACAAACAAAATCCTGTTTTTTGTTTGGAGACTAACCCTGGATTGTAAGGCATCAGGAAAATCTGTTCACCATCTGTTTTTTGAAGTCGATTGACTACGGGACGTGATCTGTCAGTTAATGAACCAGCGTCGGCACTAACTGCAGCAGGGTCGATAAAGCCAACCATATTCACCATATTTGCAGCTTTCAGATGATCAAATAGGCACCTAAATATATGAATTGAAACCATGAGTGTTTTTTTTTTAAACATAAAGGAGAGTGTCAAATGAATATTTGATAAGGACAAACCTCATATATACTGCAACGACAGTAGCCCCAATTTCTTCCATACCAGCAAATTGGGTAATATCTTCATGCAAGACGAAGGTGTTACGAGCTATGCCAAACACCTCCTTCTCAATAGTAAAGGACATAGCCTTCTCCTGAGGCTTTAGTGTCGATTCAACATAACTACAAAGGGATTGTAAAGAAGATGGCAACTCCAGCTTTGAATAATCTGGTACTTTAGTACTCTGTTTGAACAAATAAAGCAACATAAAGTGACGTGGTAAATAAATAACAACGACGTTTTAAATAATAAACGTCGTCTTAAAATGAGTTACACGACGGTACAAAAACTACCGTCGTAATGAATACTTATTACGTCGTTGAAATAAAACCGACGTCTAATTCAAATGCAAAATTCATAATTAATGAATTTACCTTTTCAATTTTCTCTTCTCCAACACTGGATTGCTGTTATAATAAATAAAGAGATATATATATATATAAGAAAGATTGTACAACAATTTAAACATTCAACTAAATAAAAAATGGCGTGGAAATTTTAAACAAACGACGGTTTAAAGAAAATAAAACAAATGAAAAAGGCAAAGTTATGAGAATTTACCTTTTCATCTTCCTTTTCTTCAATCTTTTCTACATCCCCAGATTTCTGTTATAAGAAATAAAGAAATATATATAAGACATTGTACAAAAAGTAAAAAAAAATGAAAAAGTAAAATTAAATTAAACCGTCGTGGTACTGAAAAACAAACGACAGTATTAAATAATTACAGACGTCTATATTTAATTAGACGACGGTAAATAATAAACGTCGTGGTATTTCATATACTACGACGTTATGTAAACTTGTACAACAATTTAAACATTCAATTAAATAAAAACTGCCGTGGAAATTTAAAACAAACGACGGTTTAAAGAAAATATAGACGTCTGAAAATTGAAAAACAAATTAAAAAGGCAAAGTCATGAGAATTTACCATTTCATCTTTCTTTTCCTCTATATTTTCTACTATCTTTTCTACATCGCCAGATTTCTGTTTTAAGTAATAAAGAAATATATATGACATTGTACAAAAAGTAAAAAATTAAATTAAACCGTCGTGGTACTCAACAACAGACGACGGTATGTAATAATTACAGACGTGTAAAATTCATTAAACGACGTTAAATAAAGAATTACGACGGTAATGAGAATTGAAAAAAAAAAAAGAAAAAGGCTAAGTTATGAGAATTTACCTGTTCAACTATCTCAAGTATCTTTCCTTCTACTGTCTTTTCTACTTCCCTGGATTTCTGTTTTAAGAAATAAAGAAATATATAAATGACATTGTACAAAAATTAAAAACAAATAAATTCACCGTCGTGGTAAACGTTAACAGAAGGCGGTTTAATACAAGAGCGTCGTGGTGAACGTTACCATTTCTTCCTGCTATTCCCCATTCTTGGCAGTATCCTCCTCAAATTGAAGGGCTCTAACATCAAGTGCCCCTGAGCAGCTTGCTTTGTCCGACATTGGATTTTTAGGACTTTGCCCTTGGATTTGGGACATTGTATTCAGTTTCAGCATGCTTTGATCAAAATTGGGGATGAGTTTGGAAAGCTGACTCAGCAAATTTTCCCTCTCAGCTTCTACCAATTGCTTGGTCCTAGCCTCCATCTTTAAACTCTCTTCCCTTGATCTAGCTTCCATTTTCAAAGTCTCTTCTTGAAGGACAAGTCTTACACTTTCCTTCAATTGATCGGCAAACTTTACCTTCTGTTGTCTAGGTAAATTGAAGTATTGCTTAGGGGAAACCCCAGCCCCTACCCCTCTAACTCTTCCTGGATGCTCGGGACCCAAAGCCATTGTCAAAACATCATTGGTTCCTGATAGAGAAAGAGTGCCTTCAGAGACTTGCTTTTGCAAATCATCCTAACAAAAAGACATAATAAAGAGTCAGAATAAGAAAACAAACGACGGTTATTTATAAAAAATCGACGTAGTATAATATTTCGCACGACTCAATAACATAACAATCGACGTAATATAGTATTTCATACGACGCTAACTAAATACCGACGTTATTAATTTATTAAACGACGTCAATAATAAACCACCGACGTCTTATGATATAATTACAAAAAACAGAGCATGGATTCCAGATTCAGACCTTTAACGACGCGTTTTAAAATATTTCGACGTAGTAAAACTTTTCACACGACGCAAAAATATAACAGCAGACGTAATAAAATTTTTAAAACAGAGTGAGTAGGCTTACAATTAATTTTGCTTTCTCTGCAGTCTTTGGATCCGGGATGTTACCATGTTTGTCTTCTCTTGCTTTTTTCCATAAGGTAGATCGATCAATATCTACCCCAGGCATGATTTCCTTCAAGTCCTCCTTAAAACCAACATATCCTTTTCGAGACAATCGATGATTGTACTCGAGTTTCTCCCTCCTCTGTGATTGTTCTTCATGCACAGCCCCAAATTTTTCAGACAACCTTGAAGCTACAAAGGCATCCCATTGAGCTTTCTCTAAGAATTTGTATGTTTCAGGGGGCTGCCTTAATCTATCCTGCTCCTTGATGAATGGAAGGATATGAAACCTCGTTAGTGTAGACTTGAAATCCTTCCATTTCTTGGCGGCAGAAGATAGCACCATTTGCTTGCCCCCTTTACCAACCACAAAAACCATGTCAACGGCTTCCCAAATCTGCTCTTTTATATCCTTGGATATTTGAACCCATTTCTTGTCCACAAGTGGGACTCTGGAGCGTGCCAACACACCAATGTAGGACTGCATCTCATTATGTGCACGGCCATATGGTTTCCCTTCTTCATTGTACTCAACAATAGGCTTGATTTTCTGAATTTTTCTCTGCACAACACGGGGCATTGTGCTCATACCCCGACCTGACTTTGGCTCCTCAGAAATAGTTGCCGTGCTGCCTGGTTCTGTCTCAGAAGATGAAACAAACTTCATCTTCTTCGAGGACTTGGTTTGAGGATTTACAACACTAAGCTCCCTCTTCGAGGATTCATTTTTTTTCAAGCCAGACTCCTTACTTTGGGATTGAGAAACCATGGTTACAGACAAATTAAACCTGCAAGTGAAAATTTATCAGTGAAATTAAGAAAAACCACGACAATTATTTATAAACTACGACGTATTATAATATTTCAAACGACGTAAGAATAAAACAAACGACGTAATAATAAATTTAAACGACGGTAATTAATAACCGACGTGATAAAATATTACAACGACTTCAATAATAAACAACCGACGTCTTATGATATAATCAAAAAAGAGAGTATTAAATATTACAATGACGTTAATAATAAAAATCGCCGTGGTATTAAAATAAAACGACGTAAATATTAATATACCGTCGTCTATACCACAAAAACATTAGGAACAACGTAAAATATTTTCAGCAGAAAAATAATTAAAAAGATTTTCGAAACAAAAACCATTGTTCAGAGAAATCAAACATGCGATGAATATATCCTTAAAAATCAAAAACAAAAAAAGGATCTCATTTTAAAAAACAACGAAGAACACTTTCACACGACGCTAGAGTGACTGGCGAACCGTCGTGGTCTATAAATCTAACCACGTAAATAACAAGCCACCGTCGTCTTATTTAGTTGAAGTAGAAGAACCAGAGTAGTGTTCAAACTTGGAAACTTTTCGTCTTTGTCTGCAAATTTTATCAAACTTGGAAAGAAAATATGTAAAAAGATTTAAAAAAACGAAAATGATATGCGCATGCAAAACAGGAACAAAAATCCTTTCAGAAATGCTTACCCTTTGCTTGCGATGAAAGCTTTCTTCTGGAGTTTGGTGTTTCAGTTCAGAGATGAAGACGAAGAGGAGATGAAGACGAAGAGGAGATAAGCTTGAAAGTTTGAAACAGTTCTTGGAGAATGAAAAATGAGAGAAGCTTGAAAGTTTTTCTCGGGTTTGGAAACAGTGCAAGTATGGGTCAGGAAGGCGAAAAGTTTAAAATAATAAAAAACCGTTTAATAAAGACGACGCTATTAATAGTATGCGCCCTAGTATGCCACATTATACGGCGCTATTGTTAACACTGCCCTATAATATCACTTTACACGACGGTATGTTTTAATGAAACGACGTTTTAATAACGAATTACACGACGAATGTTTTTTCAAAAAAGATGAATCGTCATTTTCCAATTTACCCAACGACCTTATATTCAATAATACCACGTCGTTTTAATTACACATACCGACGTGAAAAATTAATTCCACGTCTTCATTTTTCAATTAGGCGCTTTGTTCTTATGAACAGACGTTGTACTTATAAATTGAACGACTGTGTATTTTAATAAACCGACGTGGTTACTTTGGTGTTCTGAAAACGACGTCGTTCTCTTTTTAATACGCGCCAAATGACTTTTGGATTTTCGATGCAATTATGACGGCGCTTTTTTTATTTTAACGGACGTTGTACTTAGAAATAGAACGACCCTGTATTTTACGAAACCGACGTGGTTACTTGGGGTTTCTGAAAACGACGTCGTTCTATTTTTAATACGCGTCAAATGACTTTTGGATTTCCGATGTAGTTATAACGGCGCTTGTTTATCTAAACTGACGTTGATTATTAAAATATGACGTCGCTATGTAAATTAGAACCGACGTTGTACTTCGATAATTTGTTTAAATATGATTTTTTCACGCGTTTTTTAACTCTCAGTTTTCAATTAGGGTTGCAGAATGATTCCTCACAAGACCAAGCATGGGTTTGCTACATCCTCCTGTGTAGCAAGGGTGAAACCAGCTTGAGAACCCGCATGGGTGTTCCTGATGCTCGCAGAGACGGACTCAGGTGGTGGCTGTAGCTGGGAGTGGGCTTGAGGTTCAGAATGAGTAGGTGGTGTCTATTCATTCTGAACCTCAAGCCCACTCCCAGCTTCACCCCAAAGGCACAACCCACAACAGGTTCTAAGGCTGGTTCCACCTTGCTACACAGGAGTTTTGAAGTTGATCACTGTGGAAAAGGATTCTACAATGTAACCAGGAATCGAGGAGTGAGGGTTCACACTTTGTTGATTTTGATTTTGATTTTGATTTTGATTTTCAGGAATCGAGGCTGTGCAGGAGCTTGAGAACAAGAGGAAGGAGAGGGCCCAGCTTGCATATGAGAGGAAGAAACAGTTGAACATATATTTGCCACGATGTATTTGCCAAATTTGTGTTCATATATTGTGTAAATATTTAACACGAAGAGATTTGCCTTTTAAGATGAAAATGTTGTTGAGGATTGAGAATTAAATTTTGTTTTGTGTTAAGAAAGATATTACCAAAATAAAAGAAAAATTAATTAATTTTAAAAAGCTATAAACATAAGACGGCGGTTTACAGAGAGGGCAGACGTATAAATTGAAAAAATACGACGGTAATTTGAACTTAGGACGTGGTAAATAAAAACGACAGTAGTGTTGTAGGTACCGTCGTAGTATACTCCAAAATAATAAGTCGGCGGTTTACAGAGAATGCACCGTCGTAGTATACAGACGTTGATTCCACTATATTATACAACGTGGATTAAGAACAGTTGGTCGTGTTTAGTAAGGAGTTAACACGGCAGGTTTTTTGGTGAACTGTCGTCTTTATTTTATACGTCAGTGTATTCATACCTGCTGTCGTTGTTTTTTGGTCAGATTTTAACTCTGAAGAAATCCTTTTTTAAAAACGACGGTTTTTTATTTGTATGCGTCGTCTTTTAAAAATATTGAACAGTAAATCACTTATTCACGATGGTTTTTTTTAATACCGTCGTCGATTTAAATACAACGACGGTTTTATGTTATGCCGTCGTCTTTTTCTGGTCGTCTTTTCCCATTTTTGTAGTAGTGCACCTTATTATGATGTTGCCCAAGTTTTGGAATCGATCCGAAATCAATAGGTGTAAGAAATTGGACAATTCAAGTTCAAACCCTGTTCGTTCCTTACATGGAGTGGTTGGTGTTTTGCTTAGTTCTCGCTGTTGGATTTCACTCCAAACTTACCAAATGACTCCTCCCACCTTATTATGATGTTGCCCAAGTTTTGGAATCGATCCGGAATCAATAGGTGTAAGAAATTGGACAATTCAAGTTCGCACCCAGTCCGTTCCATACATGGAGTAGTTGGTGTTTTGCTTAGTTCTAGCTATTGGATTTCACTCCAAACTCACCAAATGACTCCTCCCACCTTATTATAATGTTGCCCAAGTTTTGGAATCGATCCGAAATCAATAGGTGTAAGAAATTTGACAATTCAAGTTCGCACCCAGTTCGTTCCTTACATGGACTGGTTGGTGTTTTGTTTAGTTCTAGCTATTGGATTTCACTCCAAACACAATAAATGACTCCTCCCACTTTATTATGTTGTTGCCCAAGTTTTGGAATCGATCCGAAATCAATAGGTGTAAGAAATTGGACAATTCAAGTTCGCACCCTGTTCGTTCCTTACATGGAGTGGTTGGTGTTTTGCTTAGTTCTAGCTATTAGATTTCACTCCAAACACAATAAATGACTCCTCCCACCTTATTATGATGTTGCCCAAGTTTTGGAATCGATCTGAAATCAACAGGTGTAAGAAATTGGACAATTCAAGTTCAAACCCTGTTCGTTCCTTACATGGAGTGGTTGGTGTTTTGCTTAGTTCTAGCTATTGGATTTCACTCCAAACTTACCAAATGACTCCTCCCACCTTATTATGATGTTGCCCAAGTTTTGGAATCGATCCGGAATCAATAAGTGTAAGAAATTGGACAATTCAAGTTCGCACCCAGTTCGTTCCTTACATGGAGTGGTTGGTGTTTTGCTTAGTTCTAGCTATTGGATTTCACTCCAAACTCACCAAATGACTCCTCCCACCTTATTATGATGTTGCCCAAAGTTTTAGAATCGATCCGAAATCAATAGGTGTATGAAATTGGACAATTCAAGTTCGCACCCTGTTCGTTCCTTACATGGAGTGGTTGGTGTTGTGCTTAGTTCTAGCCATTGGATTTCACTCCAAACACAATAAATGACTCCTCCCACCTTATTATGATGTTGCCCAGGTTTTGGAATCGATCCGAAATCAATAGGTGTAAGAAATTGGACAATTCAAGTTCGCACCCAGTTCGTTCCTTGCGTGGAGTGGTTGGTGTTGTGCTCAGTTCTAGCTATTGGATTTCACCCCAAACACAATAAAAGACTCCTCCCACCATATTATGATGTTGCCCAAGTTTTGGAATCGATCCGAAATCAATAGGTGTAAGAAATTGGACAATTCAAGTTCGCACCCGGATCGTTCCTTACATGGAGTGGTTGGTGTTTTGCTAAGTTCTAGCTATTGGATTTCACTCCAAACTCCCAAAATGACTCCTCCCACCTTATTATGATGTTGCCCAAGTTTTGGAATCGATCCGAAATCAATAGGTGTAAGAAATTGGACAATTCAAGTTCGCACCCTTTTCATTCCTTACATGGAGTGGTTGGTGTTTTGCTAAGTTCTAGCTATTGGATTTCACTCCAAACTCCCAAAATGACTCCTCCCACCTTATTATGATGTTGCCCAAGTTTTGGAATCGATCCGAAATCAATAGGTGTAAGAAATTGGAAAATTCAAGTTCGCACCCAGTTCGTTCCTTACATGGAGTGGTTGGTGTTTTGCTTAGTTCTAGCTATTGGATTTCACTCCAAACACAATAAATGACTCCTCCCACCTTATTATGATGTTGCCCAAGTTTTGGAATCGATCTGAAATCAATAGGTGTAAGAAATTGGACAATTCAAGTTCAAACCCTGTTCGTTCCTTACGTGGATTGGTTGGTGTTTTGCGTAGTTCTAGCTATTGGATTTCACTCCAAACTTACCAAATGACTCCTCCCACCTTATTATGATGTTGCCCAAGTTTTGGAATCTATCCGGAATCAATAGGTGTAAGAAATTGGACAATTTAAGTTCGCACCCAGTTCGTTCCTTACATGGAGTGGTTGGTGTTTTGCTTAGCTCTAGCTATTGGATTTCACTCCAAACTCACCAAATGACTCCTCCCACCTTATTATGATGTTTTCCAAGTTTTGGAATCAATCCGAAATCAATAGGTGTAAGAAATTGGACAATTCAAGTTCGCACCCAGTTCGTTCCTTACATGGACTGGTTGGTGTTTTGCTTAGTTCTAGCTATTGGATTTCACTCCAAACTCACCAAATGACTCCCCCCATCTTATTATGATGTTTCCCAAGTTTTGGAATCGATCCGAAATCTATAGGTGTAAGAAATTGGACAATTCAAGTTCGCACCCAGTTCGTTCCTGACATGGAGTGGTTGGTGTTGTGCTTAGTTCTAGCTATTGGATTTCCCCCCAAACACAATAAATGACTCCTCCCACCTTATTATGATGTTGCCCACGTTTTGAAACGATCCGAAATCAATAGGTGTAAGAAATTGGACAATTCAAGTTCGCACCCAGTTCGTTCCTTACATGGAGTGGTTGGTGTTTTGCTTAGTTCTAGCTATTGGATTTCACTCCAAACTCACCAAATGACTCCTCCCACCTTATTATGATGTTGCCCAAGTTTTGAAATCGATCTGAAATCTATAGGTGTAAGAAATTGGACAATTCAAGTTCGCACCCTGTTCGTTCCTTACATGGAGTGGTTGTGTTTTCAATAGTTCTAGCGATTGGATTTCACTCCAAACTCACCATATGACTCCTCCCACCTTATTATGATGTTGCCCAAGTTTTGGAATCGATCTGAAATCAATAGGTGTAAGAAATTGGACAATTCAAGTTCGCACCCTGTTCGTTCCTTACATGGAGTGGTTGATGTTTTGCTTAGTTCTAGCTATTGGATTTCACTCGAAACTTACCAAATGACTCTTCCCACCTTATTATGATGTTGCCCAAGTTTTGGAATCGATCCGAAATCAATAGGTGTAAGAAATTGGACAATTTAAGTTGGCACCCAGTTCGTTCCTTACATGGAGTGGTTGGTGTTTTGCTTAGTTCTCGACATTGGATTTCACTCCAAACTCACCAAATGACTCCTCCCACCTTATTATGATGTTGCCCAAGTTTTGGAATCGATCCGAAATCAATAGGTGTAAGAAATTGGACAAGTCAAGTTCGCACCCAATTCGTTCCTTACATGGAGTGGTTGGTGTTTTGCTTAGTTCTAGCTATTGGATTTCACTCCAAACACAATAAATGACTCCTCCCACCTTATTATGAGGTTGCCCAAGTTTTGGAATCGATCCGAAATCAACAGGTGTAAGAAATTGGACAATTCAAGTTCGCACCCAGTTCGTTCCTTACATGGAGTGGTTGGTGTTTTGCTTAGTTCTCGCTGTTGGATTTCACTCCAAACTCACCAAATGACTCCTCCCACCTTATTATGATGTTGCCCAAGTTTTGGAATCGATCCGAAATCAATAGGTGTAAGAAATTGGACAATTCAAGTTCGCACCCTGTTCGTTCCTTACATGGAGTGGTTGGTGTTTTGCTTAGTTCTAGCTATTGGATTTCACTCCAAACTTACCAAATGACTCCTCCCACCTTATTATGATGTTGCCCAAGTTTTGGAATCGATCCGAAATCAATAGGTGTAAGAAATTGGACAATTCAAGTTCGCACCCAGTTCGTTCCTTACATGGAGTGGTTGGTGTTTTGCTTAGTTCTCGCTGTTGGATTTCACTCCAAACTCACCAAATGACTCCTCCCACCTTATTATGATGTTGCCCAAGTTTTGGAATCGATCCGAAATCAATAGGTGTAAGAAATTGGACAATTCAAGTTCGCACCCTGTTCGTTCCTTACATGGAGTGGTTGGTGTTTTGCTTAGTTCTAGCTATTGGCTTTCACTCCAAACTTACCAAATGACTCCTCCCACCTTATTATGATGTTGCCCAAGTTTTGGAATCGATCCGAAATCAATAGGTGTAAGAAATTGGGCAATTCAAGTTCTCACCCTGTTCGTTCCTTACATGGAGTGGTCGGTGTTTTGCTTAGTTCTAGCTATTGGATTTCACTCCAAACTTACCAAATGACTCCTCCCACCTTATTATGATGTTGCCCAAGTTTTGGAATCGATCTGAAATCAATAGGTGTAAGAAATTGGACAATTCAAGTTCGCACCCTGTTCGTTCCTTACATGGAGTGGTTGGTGTTTTGCTTAGTTCTAGCTATTGGATTTCACTACAAACTTACCAAATGACTCCTCCCACCTTATTATGATGTTGCCCAAGTTTTGGAATCGATCCGAAATCAATAGGTGTAAGAAATTGGACAATTCAAGTTCGCACCCTGTTCGTTCCTTACATGGAGTGGTTGGTGTTTTCAATAGTTTAGGGTTTAGGGTGTTTTCAATAGTTCTAGCGATTGGATTTCACTCCAAACTCACCAAATGACTCCTTCCACCTTATTATGATGTTGCCCAAGTTTTGGAATCGATCCGAAATCAATAGGTGTAAGAAATTGGACAAGTCAAGTTCGCACCCAGTTCGTTCCTTACATGGAGTGGTTGGTGTTTTGCTTAGTTCTAGCTATTGGATTTCACTCAAAACACACCAAATGACTCCTCCCACCATATTATCTTGACGCCCAAGTTTTGGGCTCGATCGGAAATCCATAGATGTAAGAAATTGGACAATTCAGGTTCAAAGGCAGTTTGTTCCTTATAGGGGTGGTTATTGTATTCCGTAGTTGTAGCAATTGGATTTCACTCCAAACTCACCAAATGACTCCTCCCACCATATTATGACGATGCCCAAGATTTGGGCTCGATCGGAAATCAATAGGTGTAAGAAATTGGACAATTCAAGTTCAGAGGCAGTTCGTTCCGAATTGGAGTGGTTGGTGTATTGCATAGTTCTAGCTATTGGATTTCACTCAAAACACACCAAATGACTCCTCCCACCATATTATCTTGACGCCCAAGTTTTGGGCTCGATCGGAAATCCATAGATGTAAGAAATTGGACAATTCAGGTTCAAAGGCAGTTTGTTCCTTATAGGGGTGGTTATTGTATTCCGTAGTTGTAGCAATTGGATTTCACTCCAAACTCACCAAATGACTCCTCCCACCATATTATGACGATGCCCAAGTTTTGGGCTCGATCGGAAATCAATAGGTGTAAGAAATTGGACAATTCGAGTTCAAAGGCAGTTCGTTCCTTATAGGAGTGGTTAGTGTATTCCGTAGTTCTAGCGATTGGATTTCACTCAAAACTCACCAAATGACTCCTCCCAACATATTATGATGATGCCCAAGTTTTGGGCTCGATCTGAAATCCATAGGTGTAAGAAATTGGACAATTCAAGTTCAAAGGCAGTTCGTTCCGAATTGGAGTGGTTGGTGTATTCCTTTGTTCTAGCGATTTGTTATCACTCAAAACTCACCAAATGACTCCTCCCACCATATTATGATGATACCCAAGTGTTGGGCTTGATCGGAAATCCATAGGTGTAAGAAATTGGACAATTCAAGTTCAAAGGCAGTTTATTCCAAATTGGAGTGGTTGGTGTATTGCATAGCTCTAGCGATTGGAATTCACTCAAAACTCACCAAATGACTCCTCCCACCATATTATGATGTTGCCGAAGTTTTGGGCTTGATCGGAAATCAATGGGGGTAAGAAATTGTACAATTCAGCTTCAAAGGCTGTTCGTTCCTTAATGGAGTGGTTGGTCTATTCCGTAGTTCTAGCGATTGGATTTCACTCAAAACTCACCAAATGACTCCTCCCACCATATTATGATGATGCCCAAGTTTTGGGCTCGATCGGAAATCAATAAGGGCAAGAAATTTGACAATTCAGTTTCTAAGGCGGTGGCTTCCTTATAGGAGTGGTTGGTGTATTGCATAGTTCTAGCGATTGGATTTCACTCAAAACTCACCAAATGACTCCTCCCTCCATATTATGATGATGCCCAACTTATGGGCTCGATCGGAAATCCATAGGTGTAAGAAATTGGACAACTCAAGTTGAAAGGCAGTTCGTTCCGAATTGGAATGGTTGGTGTATTGCATAGTTCTAGCGATTGGATTTTACTCAAAACGCACCAAATGACTCCTCCCACCATATTATGATGACGCCCATGTTTTGGGCACGATCGGAAATCCATAGGTGTAAGAAATTGGACAATTCAAGTTCAAAGGCAGTTCGTTCCTTATAGGAGTGGTTGGTGGATTCCGTAGTTCTAGCGATTGGATTTCACTTAAAACTCCCCAAATGAGTCCTCCCTCCATATTATGATGATATCCAAGTTTTGGGCTCGATCGGAAATCAATATTGGTAAGAAATTGGACAATTCAGGTTCAAAGGCTGTTCTCTCCTTATAGGAGTGGTTGGTGTATTCCGTAGTTCTAGCGATTGGATTTCACTCAAAAGTCACCAAATGACTCCTCCCACCATATTATGATGATGCCCAAGTTTTGAGCTCCATCGGAAATCAATAGGGGTAGGAAATTGGACAATTCAGGTTCAAAGGCAGTTCGTTCCTTGTAGGAGTGGTTGGTCTATTCCGTAGTTCGAGCGATTGGATTTCACTCAAAACTAACCACATGGCTCCTCCCACCATACTATGATGATCCCCAAGTTTTGGGCTCGATCGGAAATAATTATGGGTAAGAAATTGGACAATTCAGGTTCGAAGGCAGTTCGTTCCTTATAGGAGTGGTTGGTGGATTCCGTAGTTCTAGCGATTGGATTTCACTCAAAACTCCTCAAATGACTCCTCCCACCATATTATGAAGATGCCCAAGTTTAGGGCTCGATCGGGAATCAATGGGCGTAAGAAATTGGACAACTCAAATTCAAAGGCAGTTCGTTCCGAATTGGAATGGTTGGTGTATTGCATAGTTCTAGCGATTCGGTTTCACTCAAAACGCACCAAATGACACCTCCCACCATATTATGATGACACCCATGTTTTGGGCTCGATCGGAAATCCATAGGTGTAAGAAATTGGACAATTCAAGTTCAAAGGCAGTTCGTTCCTTATAGGAGTGGTTGGTGTATTCCGTAGTTCTAGTGATTGGATTCACTCAAAACTCCCCAAATGAATCCTCCCACCATATTACGATGCTGTCCAAGTTTTGGGCTCGATCGGAAATTAATAGGGGTAAGAAATTGGACAATTCAGGTTCAAATGGTTTTCTCTCCTTATAGGAGTGGTTGGTGTATTCCGTAGTTCTAGCGATTGGATTTCACTCAAAACTAACCACATGGCTCCTCCCACCATACTATGATGATCCCCAAGTTTTGGGCTCGATCGGAAATAATTATGGGTAAGAAATTGGACAATTCAGGTTCGAAGGCAGTTCGTTCCTTACAGGAGTGGTTTGTCTATTCAGTAGTTCTAGCGATTGGATTTCACTCAAAACTCACCAAATGACTCCTCCCACCATATGAAGATGTTGCCCAAGTTTTGGGCTCGATCGGGAATCCATAGGTGTAAGAAATTGGACAATTCAAGTTCAAAGACAGTTCGTTCCGATTTGGAGTGGTTGGCGTATTGCATAGTTCTAGCGACTGGATTTCTTTCAAAACTCATCAAATGACTACTCCCACCATATTATGAAGATGCCCAAGTTTTGGGCTCGATCGGGAATCAATGGGGGTAAGAAATTGGACAATTCAGGTTCAAAGACAGTTCGTTCCTCATAGGAGTGGTTTGTCTATTCCGTAGTTCTAGCGATTGGAATTCACTCAAAACTCACCAAATGACTCCTCCCACCATATTATGATGATGCCCAACTTATGGGCTCGATCGGAAATCCATAGGTGTAAGAAATTGGACAACTCAAGTTCAAAGGCAGTTCGTTCCGAACTGGAATGGTTGGTGTATTGCGTAGTTCTAGAGATTGGAATTCACTCAAAACGTACCGAATGAGTCCTCCGACCATATTATGATAACGCCCAAGTTTTGGGATCGATCGGAAATCCATAGGTGTAAGAAATTGGACAATTCAAGTTCAAAGGCAGTTCGTTCCGAATTGGAGTGGTTGGTGTATTGCATGGTTCTAGTGATTGGATTTCACCCAAAACTCACCAAATGACTCCTCCTACCATATTATGATGATGGCCAGGTTTTGGGCCTGATCGGAAATTAATAGGGGTAAGAAATTGTACAATTCAGGTTCAAAGGCAGTTCGTTCCTTAATGGAGTGGTTGGTCTATTCCGTAGTTCTAGCGATTGGATTTCACTCAAAACTCACCAAATGACTACTCCCACCATATTATGATGATGCCCAAGTTTTGGGCTCGATCGGAAATCAATATGTGTAAGAAATTGGACAATTCAAGTTCAAAGGCAGTTCGTTCCGAATTAGAGTGGTTGGTGTATTGCATAGTTCTAGCGATGAAATTCACTCAAAACTCACCAAATGACTCCTCCCACCATATTATGATGATGCCCAAGTTCTGGGCTCGATCGGAAATCAATAGGAGTAAGAAATTGGACAATTCAGTTTCAAAGGCAGTGGGTTCCTTATAGGATTGGTTGGTGTATTGCATAGTTCTAGAGATTGGATTTCACTCAAAACTCCCCAAATGACTCCACCCACCATATTATGATGATGCCGAAGTTTTGGGCTCGATCGGAAATTAATAGGGGTAAGAAATTGGACAATTCAGGTTCAATGGCAGTTCGTTCCTTAATGGAGTGGTTGGTCTATTCCGTAGTTCTAGCGATTGGATTTCACTCAAAACTCACCAAATGACTCCTCCCACCATATTATGATGATTCCCAAGTTTTGGGCTCGATCGGCAATCCATACGTGTAAAAAAATTGGACAATTCAAGTTCAATGGCAGTTCGTTCCGAATTGGAGTGGTTGGTGTATTGCATAGTTCTACGGATTGGATTTCACTCAAAACTCTCCAAATCACTCCTCCCACCATATTATGATGATGCCCAACTTATGGGCTCGATCGGAAATCCATAGGTGTAAGAGATTGGACAACTCAAGTTCAAAGGCAGTTCGTTCCAAATTGGAATGGTTGGTGTATTGCGTAGTTCTAGCGATTCGATTTCACTCAAAACGCACCAAATGACTCCTCCCACCATATTATGATGACGCCCAAGTTTTGAGCTCCATCGGAAATCAATAGGGGTAAAAAATTGGATAATTCAGGTTCAATGGCAGTTCGTTCCTTAATGGAGTGGTTTGTCTATTCCGTAGTTCTGGCGATTGGATTTCACTAAAAAGTCACCAAATGACTCCTCACACCATATTATGATGATGCCCATGTTTTGGGCTCGATCGGAAATCAATAGGGGTAAGAAATTGGACAATTCAGGTTCAAAGGCAATTCGTTCCTTATAGGAGTGGTTGGTGTATTCCGTAGTTCTAGCGATTGGATTTCACTCAAAACTCACCAAATGACTCCTCCCACCATATTATGATGATGCCCAAGTTTTGGGCTCGATCAGAAATCAATAGGGGTAAGAAATTGGACAATTCAGGTTTAAAGGGAGTTCGTTCCTTATAAGAGTGGTTGGTGTATTCCGTAGTACTAGCGATTGGATTTCACTCAAAACTCACCAAATGACTCCTCCCACCATATTATGATGATGCCAATGTTTTGGGCTCCGTTGGAAATCCATAGGTGTAAGAAATTGGACAATTCAAGTTCAAAGGCAGTTCGTTCCGAATTGGAGTGGTTGGTGTATTGCATAGTTCTGGCGATTGGATTTCACTCAAAACTCACCAAATGACTCCTCCCACCATATTACGGTGATGCCCAAGTTTTGGGCTCGTTCGGAAATCAATAGGGGTAAGAAATTGGACAATTCAAGTTCAAAGGCAGTTCGTTCCTTATAGGAGTGGTTGGTGTATTCCGTAGTTCTAGCGATTGGATTTCACTCAAAACTCACCAAATGACTCCTCCCACCATATTATGGTGATGCCCAGTTTTTGGGCTCGATCGGAAATCCATAGGTGTAAAAAATTGGACAATTCAAGTTCAAAGGCAGTTCGTTCCGAATTGGAGTGATTGGTGTATTGCATAGTTCTAGCGATTGGATTTCACTCAAAACTCACCAAATGACTCCTCCCATCATATTATGATGATGCCCAAGTTTTGGGCTCGATCAGAAATCAATAAGGGTAAGAAATTGGACAATTCAGGTTCAAAGGCAGTTCGTTCCTTAATGGAGTGGTTCCTCTATTCCGTAGTTCTGGCGATTGGATTTTACTCAAAAGGCACGAAATGAGTCCTCCCACCATATTGTGATGATGCCCAACTTATGGGCTCGATCGGAAATCCATAGGTGTATGAAATTGGACAATTCAAGTTAAAAGGCAGTTCGTTCCGAATTGGAGTGGTTGGTGTGTTGCATAGTTCTAACGATTGGATTTCCCTCAAAACTCAACAAATGACTCCTCCCACCATATTATGATGATGCCCAAGTTTTGGGCTCCATCGGAAATCAATAGGGGTAAGAAATTGGACAATTCAGGTTCGAAGGCAGTTCGTTCCGAATTGGAGTGGTTGGTGTATTTGTTTTTGCCTAATAAATCACGGCCATGAACTGGCCGAAGGCACCCCTTTTCCTCGGCCCTCGCACTTGCTCGTAAAACTGAAACGCAGCGTTTCGCCAAGGTGTTTTGCCTCCCTGAAAACAAAAGAGAAAATGCCAAGGCACGATCATCTCGGCCTCGATTGCAAGCCGAGGCCGAGGCCAAGCAAAGTGACGACCAGAAGTGTTAGAGTTAAATCATCACGTGATGACAAGGTCCCATGCTTCATTTAATGAGGTAGTGCCTCTGTTTATTGTAGTAAACCCACTGGCCATGAATAAGCATTTAATGCATGAGGGAAGGTGGCAAGTGACTGAAGTCAGGGTTTGGCGACAGAAAACAGAGTGATTAGACGTGGACATTCTCACAGGCGCACCATTCAACCATCTCCATTCACACCAACAACCTCGACGCACGGTAGACCGTGCTGGCACGCCCGCGCCCAACTCAAGTTCAAAGGCAGTTCGTTCCGAATTGGAATGGTTGGTGTACTGCGTAGTTTTAGCGATTCGATTTCACTCAAAACTCACCAAATGAGTCCTCCCACCATATTATGATGACGCCCAAGTTTTGGGCTCGATCGGAAATCCATAGGTGTAAGAAATTGGACAATTCAAGTTCAAAGGCAGTTCGTTCCGAATTGGAGTGGTTGGTGTATTGCATAGTTCTAGCGAATGGATTTCACTCAAAACTCACCAAATGACTCCTCCCACCATATTATGATGATGCCCAAGTTTTGGGCTCGATCGGAAATCCATAGGTGTAAGAAATTGGACAATTCAGGTTCAAAGGCAGTTTGTTCCTTAATGGAGTGGTTGGTCTATTCCGTAGTTGTAGTGATTGGATTTCACTCAAAACTCACCAAATGACTCCTCCCAACATATTATGATGATGCCCAAGTTTTGAGCTCGGTCGGAAATCAAAAGGGCTTAGAAATTGCACAATTCAGTTTCAAAGGCAGATCGTTCCTTATAGGAGTGGTTGGTGTATTACGTAGTTCTAGCAATTGGATTTCACTCAAAACTCACCAACTGACTCCTCCCACCAGATTATGTTGATGCCCATGTTTTGGGCTTGATCGGAAATCCATAGGTGTAAGAAATTGGACAACTGAAGTTCAAAGGCAGTTCGTTTCGAATTGGAATGGTGGGTGTATTGCGAAGTTCTAGCGATTCAATTTCACTCAAAACTCACCAAATGACTCCTCCCACCATATTATCTTGACGCCCAAGTTTTGGGCTCGATCGGAAATCCATTGGTGTAAGAAATTGGACAATTCGAGTTCAAAGGCAGTTCGTTCCTTATAGGAGTGGTTGGTGTATTCCGTAGTTCTAACGATTGGATTTCACTCAAAACTCAACAAATGACTCCTCCCACCGTATTATGATGATTGCCAGGTTTTGGGCTCGATCCGAAATCAATATGGTTAAGAAATTGGACAATTCGGGTTCAAAGGCAGTTCGTTCCTTAATTGAGTGGTTGGTGTATTCCGTAGTTGTAGCGATTGAATTTCACTCAAAACTCACCAAATGACTCCTCCCACCATATTATGATGATGGCCAGGTTTTGGGCTCGATCTGAAATAAATATGGTTAAGAAATTGGACAATTCGGGTTCAAAGGCAGTTCGTTCCTTATAGGAGTGGTTAGTGTATTCCGTAGTTCTAGCAGTTGGATTTCACTCAAAACTCTCCAAATGACTCCTCCCACCATATTATGATGATGCTCCAGTTTTGGGCTCAATCGGAAGTCCATAGGTGTAAGAAATTGAACTATTTAAGTTCAAAGGCAGTTCTTTCCGAATTGGTGTGGTTGTTGTATTGCATAGTTCTAGCGATTGGATTTCACTCAAAACTCCCCAAATGACTCCTCCCACCATATTATGATGATGCCCCAGTTTTGCCCTCGATCCGAAATCAATAGGGGCAAGAAATTGGACAATTCAGGTTCAAAGGAAGTTCGTTCCTTATAGGAGTAGTTGGTGTATTCCGTAGTTCTAGCGATTGGATTTCACTCAAAACTCCCCAAATGACTCCTCCCACCACATTATGATGATGCCCAAGTTTTGGGCTCGATCGGAAATCAATAGGAGTAAGAAATTGTACAATTCAAGTTCAAAGGCAAATCGTTCCTTATAGGAGTGGTTGGTGTGTTCCGTAGTTGTAGAGATTGGATTTCACTCAAAACCCCCCAAATGACTCCTCCCACCATATTATGATGATGCCGAAGTTTTGGGCTCGATCGGAAATCCATAGGTGTAAGAAATTGGACAATTCAAGTGCAAAGGCAGTTCGTTCCGAATTGTTGTGGTTGGTCTATTCCGTAGTTCTAGCGATTGGATTTCACTCAAAACTCACCAAATGCTTCCTCCCACCATATTATGATGATGCCCAAGTTTTGGGCTCGATCGGAAATCCATAGGTGTAAGAAATTGGACAACTCAAGTTCAAAGGCAGTTCGTTTCGAATTGGAATGGTTGGTGTATTGCGAAGTTCTAGCGATTCAATTTCACTCAAAACTCCCCAAATGACTCCTCCCACCATATTATGATGATGCCCAAGTTTTGGGCTCGGTCGGAAATCAATAGGGGTAAGAAATTGAACAATTCAGTTTCAAAGGCAGATCGTTCCTTATAGGAGTGGTTGGTGTATTGCATAGTTCTAGCGATTGGATTTCACTCAAAACTCGCAAATGACTCCTCCCACCATATTATGATGATGCTCAAGTTTTGAGCTCAATCGGAAATCCATAGGTGTAAGAAATTGGACAATTCAAGTTCAAAGGTAGTTCGTTCCTTATAGGAGTGGTTAGTGTATTCCGTAGTTCTAGCGATTTGATTTCACTCAAAACTCACCAAATGAATCCTCCCACCATATTATGATGATGCCCAAGTTTTGGGCTCGACCGAAAATGAGTAGGGGTAAGAAATTGGACAATTCAGGTTCAAATGTAGGTCGTTCCTTATAGGAGTGGATGGTGTATTCCGTAGTTCTAGTGATTGGATTTCACTCAAAACTCACCAAGTGACTCCTCCCACCGTATTATGATGATGCCCAAGTTTTGGGCTCGATCGAAAATCCATAATTGTAAGAAATTGGACAATTCAAGTTCAGAGGCAGTTCATTACGAATTGGAGGGGTTGGTGTATTGCTTAGTTCTAGTGATTGGATTTGACTCAAAACTCACCAAATGACTCCTCCCACCATATTATGATGATGCCCAAGTTTTGGGCTCAATCGGAAATCCATAGGTGTAAGGAATTGGACAATTCAAGTTCAAAGGTAGTTCGTTCCTTATAGGAGTGGTTGGTGTATTCTGTAGTTCTAGCGATTGGATTTCACTCAAAACTCACCAAATGACTCCTCGCACCATATTGTGATGATGCCCAAGTTTTGGGCTCAATTGGAAATGAATAATGGTAAGAAATTGGGCAATTTAGGCTCAAAGGCAGTTCGTTCCTTATAGGAGTGGCTGGTGTATTCCATGGTTCTAGCTGTTGGATTTCCCTCCAAACTCGCAAAATGACTCCTCCCACCATATTATGATGATGCCCAAGTTTTGGGCTCGATCGGAAATCCATAGGTGTAAGATATTGGACAATTCAAGTTCAAAGGCAGTTCGTTCCGAATTGGAGTGGTTGGTGTATTGCATAGTTCTAGCGATTCGATTTCACTCAAAACTCACCAAATGACTCCTCCCACCATATTATGATGATGCCGAAGTTTTGGGCTCGATCAGAAATCAATAAGGGTAAGAAATTGGACAATTCAGGGTCAGAGGCAGTTCGTGCCTTAATGGAGTGGTTGGTCTATTCCGTAGTTCTAGCGATTGGATTTCACTCAAAACTCACCAAAAGACTCCCCCCACCTTATTGTGATGGTGCCCAAGTTTTGGGCTCGATCGGAAATCCATAGGTGTAAGAAATTGGACAATTCAAGTTCAAAGGTAGTTCGTTCCGAATTGGAGTCACTACTACAAAAAGAGGAAAAGACGACCAGAAAAGGACGACGTCTGAACATAAAACCGTCGTTGTATTTAAAAGGACGACGGTTTTAAAAAAAACCGTCGTGGATAATTGAATTACTATTGAATATTTTTAAAAGACGACGCATACAATTAAAATGCGTCGTTTTTTTAAAAAGGTTTCTTCAGAGTAAAAATCTGTCCAAAAAACGAGGACAGCAGGTATGAATCCACCGACGTAGAAAATAAAGACGACAGTTCACCAAAAAACCTGCCGTGTGAACTCCTAACTAAACACGACCAACTGTTCTTAATCCGCGTCGTATAATATAATGGAATCCACGTCTGTATACTACGACGGTGCCTTCTCAGTAAACCGCCATCTTAATTTTTATTTCTTTTTAAGATTTAATTATTTTTTAATTTTGATCCCAAGAGGTATGATATCTTACCTTTAAGATCTTTGGATCCTGATCATAATCGAACCACCAAAGTGAGAAAGACAATATTTTAAATACACAAAATCCAAAAAGAAACCAGAACTGAACTGACTACTGCAAACTTTGAGAAAGACAATTTTTGAAAGTTAATGATGTGTGTATTTTGGTGTCTTTGAGATACACCAAAACGCATACATCATTAACATCCAAATTATTGTCTTTGAGATGTGAGAGAGAGTGATGATGTATGTGTGTATGTGAGAGAGGAAGACGAGCCTCCAGAGAGACCAGAAGAACTTGGAACCCTAAATGAAAACTGAAACTGAAAGAAAGAGTCAAATTTATACAATAAATCTTTTAAACTTACGGCGGTGCTTATATACATACCGCCGTGTAATTTAAAAACCCACGTCGGTTATTCTTTAATGGAATCCACGTCGTATAATGTAATGTAATAAACGTCGGTATATTACAAAAAAACGACGTGTTAAATAATATACCATGACGCGAGAGAATAATTTATCGACTTATTATTTTGGAGTATACTACGACGGTACCTACAACACTACTGTCGTGTTTATTTACCACGTCCTAAGTTCAAATTACCGTCGTATTTTTTCAATTTATACGTCTGTCTTCTCTGTAAACCGCCGTCTTATTTTTATAGCTTTTTAAAATTAATTAATTATTCTTTTATTTTGGTAATATCTTTCTTAACACAAAACAAAATTTAATTCTCAATCCTCAACAACATTTTCATCTTAAAAGGCAAATCTCTTCGTGTTAAATATTGATCAATATTTACACAATATATGTACACAAATTTGGCAAATACATCGTGGTTTCTTTTCTGCCTTCACCCTCAGCTTGTTCAACTGTTTCTTCCTCTCATATGCAAGCTGGGCCCTCTCCTTCCTCTTGTTCTCAAGCTCCTGCACAGCCACAGATGAATATCTAATAATTTCAGAAAATCAAAATCAACAAAGTATGAAAAGCTCACTCCTCGATTCCCATTTTCATCAAAATCAACAGTTTCTTCAAAACTCCCGTGTAGCAAGGGTGGAACCAGACTTAGAACCTGTTGTGGGTTGTGCCCTCGTATGCCTTCAAACGGGCAAGTGCGGCTGCAAACCCATGCAGGTTCTAAGGCTGGTTCCACCCTTGCTACACAGGAGGATGTAGCAAACCCATGCTTGGCCTTGTGAGGAATCATTCTGCAAACCCATTTGCTTTCAGAAAGACAATTTCTTGTGAGGAATCATTCTGCAACCCTAATTGAAAACTGAGAGTTAAAAAACGCGTTAAAAAATCCTATTTAAACAAATAATCGTAAATATCCACGTCGGTTCTAATATACATAGCGACGTCATATTTGAATAATCAACGTCAGTTTAGATAAACAAGCGCCGTCATAACTAAATCGGAAATCCAAAAGTCATTTAGCGCGTATTAAAAAGAGAACGACGTCGTTTTCAGAACCATAAATAACCACGTCGGTTTATTAAAATACACGGTCGTTGAATTTCTAAGTACAACGTCAGTTTAGATAAACAAAGCGCCGTCATAACTGCATCGGAAATCCAAAAGTGCGTATTAAAAAGAGAACGACGTCGTTTTCAGAACCCCAAAGTAACCACGTCGGTTATTAAAATACACAGTCGTTGAATTCAGAAGTACAACGTCAGTTTAGATAAAAAAAGGGCCGACATAACCACATCGGAATTCCAAAAGTCGCTCGGCAGTTGTGATAACCACGTCAGTTATTAATTATTTACCGTCGTTATAACTAACTAATACGGCGGTTTGTAATAACAACGTCGTTGTATTGAACTCTGGGAATATATATAAACTTTTCGTCACCTGACCTAATATTTTACGGTTTTCTCTCACCGATAAAGTATCGTAGTTTCCCTCTCATTTCCCAAAAGCAGCATCATCGTCTGAATCTTCGTCTTCATCTCCAAATCACCATTTTCGTCTTCGTCTTCGTCGGAAGGAAACTTTCTTTGCACGCCAAAGGTTTTTTCTCACTCTCTTCCCTTTTTGTACATTTCATTTGAATGCCGTAGTTGTCTGGAAACAAGATTCTGTCAAATTGAAGAAATCTTTCACTGGTTTTGATTAAATACATAAGTAGATACTCTCACGACGCCAAAAGACGACAGTTCTGTTAAATTCTAGCAAACTGCACGACGGTGGTTAAAAACCATCATGGTGTGACAATTAATACGTCGGAAACAAGATAAAACCGTCGTCTTTAGGTAGAAGAACAATCGTTTTGTAAATTTTAAACCACGTCGGTTCTTATTAGTCACCGACGTAGTGTATACACATTTACATCATGAAATATATAAAACCGTCGTCTTATTTCCATTCATGGTCTAAGAGTCTGTTTAATAGGACGTCGTTTTTTTAGTGTTACCGTCGTTGTTTGATATTATTACGTCGTTTATTTTTAATAACCGACGTTGTTTGCCTTGCAGATTAATTAAAAATGGTTTCGAAATCTCAAAACAAGGAAGCTGAAGCATCAAAGGCCAAATCAGGTTCAAAGGCACAAGGGGATGAAGCCAAATCAGTTTCAAAGGCTCAAGTGGAAGGAGAAAAATCAACTCAAAGCAAACCCTCGAAGAGGATGAGATTTTCCTCAACCTCCGAGAAAGACTCGAGCACAGCCACATTTGTTGAGGAGCCAAAATCTGGCCGCGGTATCAGCACAATGAGCCGTGTTGTGAAGAGGAAAATTGAGAAGGTTAAGCCTGTGGTTGAGTTCAATAAAAAGGGCAAACCAAATGGCAAGGCTGCTGTTGAGATGCAGTCTTACATTGGTGTTTTGGCACGCACCAGAGTCCCTCTTGTGGACAAGAAATGGACTCAAATACCCAAGGAGGTGAGGGAGCAGATTTGGGAAGCTGTTCAAATGTCCTATGTTATTGGGGATAGGTACAAGGAGATGGTCTTGTCGTCTGCTGCCAAAAAAATGGAAGGATTTCAAGTATAATGTAACTAGGCAATATATCCTTCCATTCGCACATGACAAGGAGAAGTTAAAAGAAACCCCTGCGCTTTATAAGTTCATAGAGAAATCGCAATGGGATGCCTTCGTAGCTTCAAGGTTAACCCCAGATTTTGAGGCTAAGCATGCTGAGCAGAAAGAGAGGAGGGAGAAATTGGAGTACAACCATAGGTTGTCTAGAAAAGGGTATGTTGGTTTGGAGGACCATTTGATAGAAACCATGCCCGATGTTGAAGAAATCGATCGAGCTGTTCTATGGAAGAAGGCAAGAGAAGATAAAACAGGAAACATCCCTGATCCAAAGGTTGCAGAGAAGGCAAAACTAATCGTAAGTCTCACTAACTCTGTTCTAAATTTGAAAAACAGAGTGTTTTATTTTGTTATAGACGTCGTTTATCTTTAAATAAGCGATGTTATAAAATGAACACCACAACGGGCTTAATTTACCGACGTTTAAAAATGAATAGGACGTCGGTTTTTGAATAAAGTAGACATCTAGATAGAATTAATACGACGGATTAAATTCCTCTATGAACTGCATTTTTGTTTTAAGTTTACTCACGCACACACTCTCCCTCTCTCTGTCTATTTCACTGAAATTTGTGGTGCACAATTTCTGGAAAAGAATGCATATTTCAATCGAGTTTTTTCACTTCTTCATTAACATTTACGACGGTTTTATCTTATCTAGACGTTAGAATGCTTATACAACGACGGTAATTTTGTGCAGCCGTATGAAATTGGACATCTACGTCTGTTTGTTCAATAGTCCGTCGTCTTACTTGAATACTACGACGGTCTTTGATTTATGTTTTAATCTGTTTTATTTTGAATATACGACGTATTTTTATATACCGACATTGTAAATTATAAACAACGACGGTAGTTAAATACAGACGTTTTAAATTAATACTACGTCAGGAATTTAAGAAAACCGTTGTTGTTTATAATTTACAACATCGGTATATTTATCTGTTTTACACCCTGCTCAGTTTCTAACAATCTCCCTTTCTCTCTTTTAGGATGATTTGCAAAAGCAAGTCTCTGAAGGCACTCTGACTGTCTCCGGGACCAATGATGTCTTGACTCTTGCTTTGGGAACCCCCGAGCATGGTGGGAGAGTCAGAGGAGTTGGTGCTGGCGTTACCCCAACTCAGTTATTCAATTTGCCGAAACAGCAGAGAGTGAAATTTGGTGACAAATTGAAGGAAAGTGTGAGGGAGGCAGTCAGAGAAGAGACCTTGAGGATTGAGGCGAAGTCAAGGGAAACTATAATGGAAGCAGTCAGAGCAGAGAGGGAGGCTATGTTGGCATATTTCCGTCAACTAGTTCCTAATTTTGATCCCAGCCTGATGCTCAAAACCCCAATTTCTCCAATTACTCCAATTACTTTACCCCCTCAAGATCAAAGCCCAAAAAATCCAATGTCTGATAAGGCAAGCTGCTCTGGGGCCACTGGTATCAGACCCCTAGCTTTGGGATTAGAAGATCCAAAGCCTGAAGCTGATACTGCTGGAAAACAGCAAGAGGACACGGTAAAATTTCTGCTATTTTCTATTTCTGCCTTTTAAATTTAAATAGACGTCGCTCCTTTTAATATCCGACGTTAAAATTTTAAATAACGACTGTTTTGCAATACGTCTGTTTCTTACAGGATGCGTCGTTGTTAGTTAAATACCACGACGCTTTTGCTTGTTTTGCAAATTATTAGACATTAAAAATAACGACTGTGTTTTCTGCTGTCGTCTAACTCTTTTATAAACCGTCGTCTATTTCATGATTTCATTAACTGTATTTATATTAGACGACCTTTCTATAGTATAGCGACGTTATAAATTCAACACAACGACGGTTATGTATTTACCGACGTGTATAACCTTTCCTCCGTCAGTATTTACTAGAAACCGTCGTTTATATTATATACCACGTCTGTTTTTTGGGTTTAGTTTGAGTCGTTTATTTTAGTTCACACACAAACTAACTTATATTTCTTTATTTATTTCTTGTAATAGGATCTCTCAAAGCTAGACATGCCACCTCCTCTCTTAGCCTTATGCCAACACGTCCAGACCAAGTTGTTGCCTACTAAGGAGGCTGTGACAGTTCACATGCCCAAGGAAGTGTTTGGCTTTCAGCATGATACCTTCCTCTTACCTGAAGATATTTTGCAATTTGGTTCCATGGTGGAGATTGGAACCACAGTGATATCAGTATACATGAGGTAATTCTCCCTAATCCCATTTTGTTTTACATTTTCCTTTCTTTTAAATTAAAATCTCATTTAATTGACTTTCATATATTTAGGTTCCTATTTGACTATTTAAAAATGGCAAATATGGTAAACCTTGTTGGCCTCATGGACCCTGGGCTAGTGAGCTCTGGAGCTGGATCAATATCAGACCGAATAAAAAACCTGTCAAACCGCCTGAATACAGCAGATGGGAATCAATTTTTCTTCGTCCCTTATAATCCAGGGTTAGTACCATTTAAAGTATTTTCCTGAGCTTCTAATATTTTTCTTTGTAGTACTATTTAACCTATATGAATCATTATGTGCAGTGGTCATTGGGTGATGGTAATTGTGAGACCAATAACGGAGACTGCCTATTACATGAATTCACTGCCAAAACGCATGGTTGACGACGACATGAAAAATATAGTGAATACGTAAGTTGATTTCTTCTGATTTAAGATTTTTCCTATAAATTATTTAAATAAACGACTATTTTTAATAATACCGACGTTATAATTAAAATATAACGACGGTAAGTTATTACCGACATGTTAATTTAACTACCACGTCCGTATTTTCTTTAAAACGTCGTTTTAATTTAACTACCACGTCGTTTGGGTTTTATTTAAGAACGTTTTAATTTTTTCTGCTCAATTTTTTGTCATACGATGTTTTACTCTTACCGATGTTATAACGTTACACAACGACGGTTAGTTTTTACCGCCGTTTTAAACAAAATATCATGTCTTGGTTTAAAAAACTCCATTGTTTTGACTGATTTACCACGACGGTTACTATTTGTATTTAAATTTTTTGTTTTGTCATTAACACCCTTTGTTTTCTTGTAACAGGTCAATTAAAATGTTTAACATTCATATAAATAAAAATTCACGTAAACAGCAAGCCATTTGGAAAAAATCTACACGGCACTCCTGAACAACCAACAAGTGTAGAGTGTGGCTATTACGTGATGCGATTCATGAGAGATATAATTCATGATCCATACCTAAATTTCGAGAAGAAGGTTAAACGCAACATTTTAGATATACTTTCTTTATTTTACTACGTCATATTTTTGTTTAAAACCGTCGTTTGTATCTTTATAACACGTCGGTTTTTTGGTTTATTTTGCAGTTTGAGAAGAAAAAAGATAAAGTTCAGTATAAACAAGAGGATATTGACGAAGTTAGGCATGAATGGGCAGAATTCGTGAACAAGCAATTACCGAAGGATAATTGATGAAAATAAATAATTATGAACAATGTTTAGGTTTAATTTAGTTTATTTAAAATGTACATAAATATTTTGTTGTAATCAAGCGAACAAAAATCAAAAAAATTAAATTTGTTTTAAAACTTGTTTAGTTCCCAAACACCGACGTTTGATTCTAATTTACACGTCTCATACGTGTACACAATGGTCGTCTTGCAGTAACTGGAAATATAACATCGACGGCAATTCTTAAAAACGACATGTAATAGCCATAACAACGACGGTTTATAATTAATTCATCCTGTATAAATGAATTTGTACTCATATACTACGTCAGTTCGTATAACCTTATCGACGTCTTAATAATATACAAAGGCGGATACTCTTAAATATCCGCCTTTGTATATTTAAACAACGTCGGTTATATAGACTAAAATGACGTGTAATAGTCATAACAACGACGGTTTATAATTAATTCATCCTGTATAAATGAATTTGTACTCATATACTACGTCAGTTCGTATAACCTTATCGACGTCTTAATAATATACAAAGGCGGATACTCTTAAATATCCGCCTTTGTATATTTAAACAACGTCGGTTATATAGACTAAAATGACGTGTAATAGTCATAACAACGACGGTTTATAATTAATTCATCCTGTATAAATGAATTTGTACTCATATACTACGTCGGTTCGAATAACCTTATGGACGTCTTAATACTATACAAAGGCGGATATTATTAAATATCCGCCTTTGTATATTTAAACAACGTCAGTTTATTATGTTAACGTCATTTTATATTAGTTTCGACGTCAGTTTATTATGTTAACGTCGTTGTAAAGGGATACAACGTCGGATAGGTCATTTTTAATTTAATTTTTATTGACTTTTATATTTTATTTAATTCCATATTAAATTCAAAACTAAATCCAAAAATTAAACTGAAAACTACCAAGCATTGGAATATTGTCTCTATCCTAAAGCTTTAAAAAATACAATTTTGGAAATATTTTTTTATTGTATTTAATTACTAATATTAATAATATATTCAAAACAAAATCCGAAAAATATACCGGAAAATTCTATGCACTGATTGAGACAATATCTTGCCCGTTAAGGCCTGAAAAATGTAATTTTAGTTTTCAAAGTTCGAATGATAACAAAATTCAAACAAATTTAGAGACAAAGCATGGTACTCCTTATACTTTACATAACATAACCCTAAGGTTTATGTGATCCATTGGTGCCCATAAATTCAAAATTATGAAATCCATATTTTAGCCTACTATTGTAGAAGGCAATGTTGTAAGGAATCCATAGCAATTTTCGGTTCATTTTTCTCGTACTTGTGTATTTTTTAAAAATTATTTTAAAATTTAGGGTTTAGGGTTTAGGGTTTAGGGTTTAGGGTTTTTTGAAACGACGCCGGTTTTCTCCCGCTGTTTTTGGTCAACTACTTTAACAAAGACTAATTGAATTCGGTTTACGACGTCGGTTATTAAATAGCGACGTCCTTTATGTTTACAACGTCGGTATTGTATAAAAACCGCCGTTGTAAGTAATAATTAGACGTCCGTGTAAGTGTTGACCGTCGTCGTTGAAAAACGCGGTACTTTAAAATTTTTGACCGCGACCTAAAATTTTCAGAATTTCCCTTCAACCCTCAAATAGTTCATTCTCTCTCTTCAACATAAATTTGTCTGAAAGTTTTCGTTCTCCCAGCTCTCTCTCAATATCCATGTAAGTACAACTCTAGTCCCTTTAATCCTAATTCTCTCAGCTCTCTCTCAAGCTTTTGTTATATTCTCTCAGCTCTCTCTCAAAGCATTGGGTACGTAGATTCTCCAAGATCTCTCATTGGGTACGTAGATTCTCCAAGCTCTCTCTCAAAGCATTGGGTACGTAGATTCTCCAAGCTCTCTCTCAAGCAGTTGTTATATTCTCGCAGCTCTCTCTCAATATCCATGTAAGTACAACCCTAATCTCTTCTTAAATTCATAAATGTTTTCGTTGGTAGCTATATTAGGGTTTTGGTGTTTGCAATCTTGTAATAATTGCTCTCTGTTTGGGTTCTTTTATGTTTGTTTGGCCATGGGTTCTTGGAAAAGGAATGGGGATGGGAGATTTAAGCTGTTTTTTTTTTAACTACGACGACGGTTGAAGGATCAAACCGTCGTCCAAATGTTTATTATACGTCGGTGGTTCATTTACTCCTGTCGTCTGAGTTTTAAGCCGCAACTGGTAGCCTAAAGACGACTGTTTCTCCATTAAACGTCGTCTTTAGGCTACCAGAACACTGTTCAAATTTCTGGGTTTGGGTATCTTAATGACGACGGTGACTATAGATGCCGTCGTCTGAATGTATATTAAACGACGATTTTTTTTTTAAACCGTCGTCTTGTACATGTTTTATATTTAATTTTCATTTTGTTCTCTGCTATTTGAATGAGGTAGTGTTTCATTGTTGGTCTTTCCACTTTAATATATATATATATATATATATATATATATTTATATGAATTTGATAGAGTGTGAGATGGATAAGTCATGGATGCATGCAGATAGAAGATCGAAGGCATATGAGTTAGGGGTGGAAGGATTTTTGAATTTTGCGTTAGAAAATCTTGGAAATACAACTGAGATTCGTTGTCCATGTGTTAAATGTGGGAATATTCGATTGTTTGGGGTTGGAATTATAATGGAACACTTATACTTTAATGGAATTGACCAAAGCTATAAGATTTGGAGATGGCACGGAGAACCTTGGGAATGGACTACCAATGCTAGTAGAAATGTGGAAGAAGATGAGCAAAGTAGGTTCAGTTATGTTTCTGAAGAATCAGGGATGGATGATAATGATTTTGCCAATATTGGATCTGATCCTTATGAGTTTGCCAACGTGATTGGGGATAGCGATCAACCCTTGTACCCTGGTTGCAGTAAGTACACGAAGTTGTCGGCTTTGGGGAAGTTATATAATTTGAAAGCAAAACATGGGATGAGTGATGTTTGCTTTACAGAATTATTGATACTTCAAGGAGAATTTCTTCCAGAAGGAAATACACTACCTTCCTCTATGTACGAGGCAAAAAAGACTTTGTCTGCTTTAGGGATGAGTTATGAGAAAATCCACGCATGTCCCAATGACTGCATTTTGTATCGGAAGGAGTATGAGAATGCAACTAATTGTCCTACTTGTGGTATCTCAAGGTGGAAGGAAACCAAGGATGGGTTCTTGAAAGAGGGTGTGGCAGCGAAGGTGGTGTGGTATTTTCCTCCAATTCCAAAGTTTAAAAGGATGTTTCAATCACATAAGACAGCTAAGAGTTTGACTTGGCATGCTGCAAGAAAATCAATTGACGGTTATATGTCTCATCCGACGTCTAAAAAACAACCAACGTCGGGTTTTCACAACCGACGTGGAATGACAACGCAAAAATGAAATAAAAACCGCTATTTGAAAAAGAAAACACGTCGGTTAATTATAATTCATTTCAAAACGGTTAATATTGTTGTTTTTACGTCAGTTCAAGTAAATATATGCCATGTTATATGTTTTTTTATTTAGTGAACGTAGTATTTATTAACCACGGCGGTTTCTAAGTTTGACACGTCGGTTTTGTTTGATTTAGAGACGTTGATAAAACTATTTACGTCGGTTTTGTAGTTGTTTTTGACATTTAAAATTATTTAAACGTCTGTGTTTTACTAAAACCGTCGTCTATTATAGTCGAAAGGTCTCTTTTTATGCTTTTACGTATCAAATCGACGTCGGTTTTAGTTTTTTTTATGATGTGTAATATATTAACCACGTCGTTTTTTTTTGTGTTCAAGCCGTCAAAATAATTTTCAACGTCTGTGGTAACCTAAAGGGTCGTGGTTATTCCTGTTTTTACGTCAGTTCAGGTAAATATATGCCATGTTATATGTTTTAGACGTCCATTTTTTTGTTTAGTGAACGTAGTATTTATTAACCACGACGGTTTCTAAGTTTTACACGTCGGTTTTGTTTGATTTAGAGACGTTGATAAACATATTTACGTCAGTTTTGTAGTTGTTTTTGACATTTAACATTATTTAAACGTCTGTTTTTTACTGAAACCGTCGTCCATTATAGTCGAAAGGTCTCTTTTTATGCTTTTATGTATCAAATCGACGTCGGTTTTAGTTTTGTTATGACGTATAATATATTAACCACGTCGTTTGTTTTGTGTTCAAGCTGTCAAAATAATTTTCAACGTCTGTGGTGACCTAAAGGGTCATGGTTATTGTTGTTTTTACGTCAGTTCAAGTAAATATATGAAATGTTATATGTTTTAGATGTCAGTTTTTTCAAAGGCAGTTCGATCGGAAATCCATAGGTGTAAGAAATTGGACAATTCAAGTTCAAAGGCAGTTCGTTCCGTATAGGAGTGGTTGGTGTATTCCGTAGTTCTAGGAATTGGATTACACTCAAAACTCACCAAATGACTCCTCCCACCATATTATGATGATGCTCAAGTTTTGGGCTCGATCAGAAATCCATAGGTACAAGAAATTGGACAATTCAAGTTCAAAGGCAGTTCGTTTCGAATTGGAGTGGTTGGTCTATTGCATAGTTCTATTGCATAGTTCTAGAGATTGGATTTCACTCAAAACATACCAAATGACTCCTCCCACCATATTATGATGATGCCCAAGTTTTGGGCTCAACCGGAAATCCATAGGTGTAAAAAATTGGACAATTCAAGTTTAAAGGCAGTTCGTTCCGAATTGGAGTGGTTGGGGTATTGCATAGTTCTAGCAATTGGATTTCACTCAAAACTCAACAAATGACTCCTCCCACCACATTATGATGATGCCCAAGTTTTGGGATCGATCGAAAATCCATAGGTGTAAGAAATTGGACAATTCAAGTTCAAAGGCAGTTCGTTCCGAATTGGAGTGCTTGGTGTATTGCATAGTTCTAGAGATTGGATTTCACTAAAAACTCACCAAATGACTCCTCCCACCATATTATGATGATGCCCAAGTTTTGTGCTCGATTGGAAATCAATAGTTGTAAGAAATTGGAAAATTCATGTTCAAAGGCAGTTCGTTCCTTATAGGAGTGGTTGGTGTATTTCGTAGTTCTTGCTATTGTATTTCAATCAAAACTCACCAAATGACTCCTCCCACCATATTATGATGATGCCTAAGTTTTGGGCTAGATCGGAAATCCATAGGTGTAAGAAATTGGACAATTAAAGTTCAAAGGCAGTTCATTCTTTATAGGAGTGGTTGGTGTATTCCGCAGTTCTAGAGATTGGATTTCACTCAAAACATACCAAATGAATCCTCCCACCATATTATGATGATGCCCAAGTTTTGGGCTCGATCGGAAATCCATAGGTGTAAAAAATTGGACAATTCAAGTTTAAAGGCAGTTCGTTCCGAATTGGAGTGGTTGGTGTATTGCATAGTTCTAGCGATTGGATTTCCCTCAAACATCCCCATATGACTCCTCCCACCATATTATGATGATGCCCAAGTTTTGGGATCGATCGGAACTTAATAGGGGTAAGAAATTGACAATTCAGGTTCAAAGGCAGTTCGTTCTTTATAGGAGTGGTTGGTGTATTCCGCAGTTCTAGAGATTGGATTTCACTCAAAACATACCAAATGACTCCTCCCACCATATTATGATGATGCCCAAGTTTTGGGCTCGATCGGAAATCCATAGGTGTAAAAAATTGGACAATTCAAGTTTAAAGGCAATTCGTTCCGAATTGGAGTGGTTGGCATATTGCATAGTTCTAGCAATTGGATTTCACTACAAACTCACCAAATGACTCCTCCCAGCATATTATGATGATGCCCAAGTTTTGGGCTCTATCGGAAATCCATAGGTGTAAGAAAATGGAAAATTCAAGTTCAAAGGCAGTTCGTTCCGAATTCGAGTGGTTGGTGTATTCCGTAGTTGTAGCGATTGGATTTCACTCAAAACTCACCAAATGACTCCTCCCACCATATTATGATGATGCCCAAGTTTTGGGCTCGATCGGAAATCAATAGGGGTAAGAAATTGGACAATTCAGTTTCAAAGGCAGAGAGTTCTATATAGGAGTGGTTGGTGTATTCCGTAGTTGTAGCGATTGGATTTCACCCAAAATTCACCAAATGACTCCTCCCACCATATTATGATGATGCCCAAGTTTTGGGCTCGATCGGAAATCAATATGGGTAAGAAATTGGACAATTCAGTTTCAAAGGCAGTTCGTTCCTTAATGGAGTGGTTGGTTTATTCCGTAGTTCTAGCGATTGGATTTCACTCAAAACTCATCAAATGACTCCTCCCACCATATTATGATGATGCCCAAGTTTTGGGATCGATCATAACTCAATAGGGGTAAGAAATTGGACAATTCAAGTTCAATGGCAGTTCGTTCCGAATTGGAGTGGTTGGTGGATTGCATAGTTCTAGCGATTGGATTTCACTCAAAACTCCCCATATGACTCCTCCCACCATATTATGATGATGCCCAAGTTTTGGGATTGATCAGAACTCAATAGGGGTAAGAAATTGGAAAATTCAGGTGCAAAGGCAGTTCGTTCCTTATAGGAGTGGTTGGTGTATTCCGTTGTTCTAGCCATTGCATTTGACTCAAAACTCACCAAATGACTCCTCCCAGCATATTATGATGATGCCAAAGTTTTGGGCTCGATCGGAAATCCATAGGTGTAAGAAATTGGACAATTCAAGTTCAAAGGCAGTTCGTTCCGAATTGGAGTGGTTGGTGTACTGCATAGTTCTAGCAATTGGATTTCACTCAAAACTCACCAAATAACTCCTCCCACCATATTATGATGATGCCAAGATTTGGGCACGATCGGAAATCAATAAGGGTAAGAAATTGGACAATTCAGGTTCAAAGGCAGTTCGTTCCTTATAGGAGTGGTTGGTGTATTCCGTGGTTCTAGCATTTGGATTTCTCTCAAAATTCCCCAAATGACTCCTCCCACCATATTATGATGGTGCCCAACTTTTGGCCTCGATCGGAAATCAATAGGGGTAAGAAATTGGACAATTCAGGTTTAAAGGAAGTCTGTTCCTTAATGGACTGGTTGGTCTATTCCGTAGTTCTAGCGGTTGGATTTCACTTAAAACTCCCCAAGTAACTCCTCCCACCATATTATGATGATGCCCAAGTTTTGGGCTCGATCGGAAATCCATAGGTGTAAGAAAATGGAAAATTCAAGTTCAAAGGCAGTTCGTTCCTTATAGGAGTGGTTAGTGTATTCCGTAGTTCTAGCGGTTGGATTTCACTCAAAACTCTCCAAATGACTCCTCCCGACATATTATGATGATGCTCCTGTTTTGGGCTCAGTTGGAAGTCCATAGGTGTAAGAAATTGGACTATTTAAGTTCAATGGCAGTTCGTTACGAATTGGAGTGGTTGGTGTGTTGCATAGTTCGAGCGATTGGATTTCCCTCAAAACTCCCCAAATGACTCCTCCCACCATATTATGATGATGCCCAAATTTTGCGCTCGATCCAAAATCATTAGGGGGAAGAAATTGGACAATTCAGGTTCAAAGGCAGTTCGTTCCTTATAGGAGTGGTTGGGGTATTCCGTAGTTCTAGCGATTGGATTTCTCTCAAAACTCAGCAAATAACTCCTCCCACCATGTTATGATGATGGCCACATTTTGGGCTCGATCGAAAATCAATAGGGGTAAGAAATTTGACAATTCAGGTTCAAAGGCAGTTCGTTCCTCATAGGAGTGGTTGGTGTATTCCGTAGTTCTAGCGATTGGATATCACTCAAAACTCACCAAATGACTCCTCCCGCCATATTATGATGATGCCCAAGTTTTGGCCTGGATCGGAAATCAATAGGAGTAAGAAATTGGACAATTCAGGTTCAAAGGCAGTTCGTTCCTTATAGGAGTGGTTGGTGTATTACGTAGTTCTAACGATTGGATTTCACTCAAAACTCCCCAAATCACTCCTCCCACCATATTATGACGATGCCCAAGTTTTGGGCTCGATCGGAAATAAATAGGTGAAAGAAATTGGACAATTCAAGTTCAAACGCAGTTGGTTCCGAATTGGAGTGCTTCGAGTATTGCATAGTTCTTGCGATTGGATTTCACTTAAAACTCGCCAAATGACTTCTCCCACCATATTATGACGATGCCCAAGTTTTGGGCTCGATCGGAAATCAATTGGTGTAAAAAATTGGACAATTTAAGTTTAAAGGCAATTCATTCCTTATAGGAGTGGTTGGTGTATTCCGTAGTTCTAGCGATTGGATATCACTCAAAACTCACCAAATGATTGCTCCCACCACATTATGCTGATTCCCAAGTTTTGGGCTTGATCCGAAGTCAATAGGGGCAAGAAATTGGACAATTCAGGTTTAAAGGCAGTTCGTTTCTTATAGGAGTGGTTGGTGTATTGCGTAGTTCTAGCGATTGGATTTCACTCAAAACTCACCAAATGACTCCTCCTACCATATTATGATGATGTCCAAGTTTTGGGCTCGATCGGAAATCAATAGGGGTAAGAAATTGGACAATTCAAGTTCAAAGGCAGTTCGTTCCTTATTGGAGTTGATGGTGTGTTCTATAGTTCTAGCGATTGGATTTCACTCAAAACTCACCAAAGGGCTCCTCCCACCATATTATGATGATGCTCAAGTTTTGGGCTCGATCGGAAGTCCGTAGGTGTAAGAAGTTGGACAATTCAAGTTCAAAGGCAGTTCGATCCTTATTGGAATTGTTGGTGTATTCCGTAGTTCTAGCAATTGGATTTAACTCAAAACTCACCAAATGACTCCTCCCACCATATTATGATGATGCACGAGTTCTGGGCTCGATCGGAAGCCCATAGGTGTAAGAAATTGGACAATTCAGGTTCAAAGGCAGTTCGATCCTTATAGGACTGGTTGGTGTATTCCATACTTCTTGCGATTGGATTTCACTCAAAACTCACCAAATCACGCCTCCCACCACATTATGACGATGCCCAAGTTTTGGGATCGATCGGAAATAAATAGGTGAAAGAAATTGGACAATTCAAGTTCAAACGCGGTTGGTTCCGAATGGAGTGGTTGGTGTATTGAATAGGTCTAGCGATTGGATTTCACTCAAAACTCACCAAATGACTCCTCCCACTATATTATGATGATGCCCAAGTTTTGGGCTCGATTGGAAATCAATAGGGGAAAGAAATTGGACAATTCAGGTTCAAAGGCAGTTCGTTCCTTGTTGGAGTGGTTGGTGTATTCCATAGTTCTAGAGATTGGATTTCCCTTAAAACTCACCAAATGACTCCACCCACCATATTATGATGATACCCAAGTTTTGGGCTCGATCGGAAATCAGTAGGGGGTAAGAAATTGGACAATTCAAGTTCAAAGGCAGTTTGTTCCTTATCGGAGTGGTTGGTGTATTCTGTAGTTCTAGCGATTGGATTTCCCTCAAAACCCACCAAATGACTCATCCCACCGTATTATGATGATGCCCATGCTTTGGGCTCCAGCGGAAATCAATACGGTTAGAAATTGGACAATTCAGGTTTGAAGGCAGTTCGTTCCTTATAGGAGTGGTTGGATTTTACTCAAAACTCATCGAATGACTCCTTCCACCATATTATGATGATGCCCAAGTTCTGGGATCGATCGGAATTCAATAGGGGAAAGAAATTGGAAAATTCAGGTTCAGAGGCAGTTCGTTCCTTATAGGAGTGGTGGGCTTATTCCGTAGTTCTAGCGATTGGACTTCACTCGAAACCCACCAAATGACTCCCCCCACCATATTATGAGGATGCCCGAGTTTTGGGCTCGATTGGAAATCCATGGGTGTAAGAAATTGGACAATTCAAGTTCAAAGACAGTTCGTTCCGAATTGGAGTGGTTGGTGTATTGCATAGTTCCAGCGATTGGATTTCACTCAAAACTCTCCAAATGACTCCTCCCGCCATATTATGAAGATGCCCAAGTTTTGGGCTCGATCGGAAATCAATAGAGGTAAGAAATTGGACAATTCAGGTTCAAATGCAGTTCGTTACTTATAGTAGTGGGTGGTGTATTCTGTAGTTCTAACGATTGGATTTCACTCAAAACTCACCAAATGACTTCTCCCCCCATATTATGATGATGCCCAAGTTTTGGGTTCGATCGGAAATCAATAGGGGTAAGAAATTGGACAATTCAGGTTCAAAGGCAGTTCGTTCCTTGTTGGAGTGGTTGGTGAATTCCGTCGTTGTAGCGATTGGATTTCACTCAAAACTCACCAAATGACTCCTCCCACCATATTATGATGATGAACAAGTTTTGGGCTCGATCGGAAATCAATGAGGGTAAGAAATTGGACAATTCAGGTTCAATGGCAGTTCGTTCGTTATAGGAGTGGTTGGTGTATTCCGTAGTTCTTGCGATTGTATTTCACTCAAAACTCACCAAATGACTCCACATACCATTTTATGATGATGCCCAAGTTTTGGGCTCGATCGGAAATCAATAGGGGTAAGAAATTGGACAATTCAGGTTCAAAGGCAGTTTGTTCCTTATAGGAGTGGTTGGAGTGGTTGGTGTATAGCATATTTCTAGCCGTCGGATTTCACTCAAAACTCACCAAATGACTCCTCCGACCATATTATGATGATGCCCAAGTTTTGGGCTCGATCGGAGATCCATAGGTGTAAGAAATTGGACAATTCAAGTTCGTAGGCAGTTCGTTCCGAATTGGAGTGGTTTGTGTATTGCATAGTTCTAGCGATTGGATTTCACTCAAAACTCACCAAATGAGTCCCCCTACCATATTATGATGATGCCCAAGTTTTTGGATCAATCGGAAATCAATAGGGGTATGAAATTGGACAATTCATGTTCAAAGGAAGTTTGTGTATTCCGTAGTTCTAGAGATCGGATTTCACTTAAAACTCATCAAATGACTCCTGCTACTGTATTATGATGATGCCCAAGTTTTGTGCTCGATCGGAAATCCATAGGTGAAAGAAACTGGACAATTCGAGTTCAAACGAAGTTCGTTCCTTATAGGAGTGGTTGGTGTATTCCGTCGTTCTAACGATTGGATTTCACTCAAAATTCACCAAATGACTCCTCCCACCATATTATGATGATGCCCTTGTTTTGGGCTCGATCGGAAATCCATAGGTGTAAGAAATTGGGCAATTCAACTTCAAAGGCAGTTCGTTCCTTATAGGAGTGGTTGCTGTATTCCGTAGTTCTAGCAATTGGATTTCACTCAAAACTCACCAAATGACTCCTCCCAACATATTAGGATGATGCCCAAGTTTTGGGATCGAACGAAAATCCATAGGTATAAGAAATTAGACAATTCAAGTTCAAAGGAAGTTCGTTCCGAATTTGAGGGGTTTGTGTATTGCATAGTTTTAGCGATTGGATTTCCCTCAAAACTCACCAAAGGACTCCTCCCACCATATTATGTTGATGCCCAAGTTTTGGGCTCAATCGGAATTCAATGGATATAAGAAATTGGACAATTCAAGTTCAAAGGAAGTTCGTTCCGAATTTGAGTGGTTTGTGTATTGCATAGTTTTAGCGATTGGATTTCACTCAAAACTCACCAAATGACTCCTCCCCCCATATTATGATGATGACCAAGTTTTGGGCTCGATCGGAAATTAATAGGGATAAGAAATTAGACAATTCAGGTTCAAAGGCAGTTCGTTCCTTGTAGGAGTGGTTGGTGTATTCCGTTGTTCTAGAGATTGTATTTCACTGAAAACTCACCAAATGAATACTCCCACCATATTATGATGATGCCCAAGTTTTGGGCTAGATCGGAAATTAATAGGGATAAGAAATTAGACAATTCAGGTTCAAAGGCAGTTCGTTCCTTATAGGAGTGGTTGGTGTATTCCGTTGTTCTAGCGATTGTATTTCATTCAAAACTCACCAACTGACTCCTCCCACCATATTATGATAATGCCCAAGTTTTGGGCTCGTTCGGAAATCAATAGGGGTAAGAAATTGGATATTTCAGGTTCAAAGGCAGTTCGTTCCTTATAGGAATGGTTGGTGTATTTCGCAGTTCTAGCGATTGGATTTCACTCAAAACTCACCAAATGATTCCTCCCACCATATTATGATGATGCCCAAGTTTTGGGCTCGATCGGAAATCCATAGGTGTAAGAAATTGGACAATTCAAGTTCAAAGGCAATTCGTTCCGAATTGGAGTGGTTGTTGTGTTGCATAGTTTTAGCAATTGGATTTCGTTCAAAACTCACCAAAGGACTCCTCCCACCATATTACGATGATGCCCAAGTTTTGGGCTCGATCGGAAATCAAAAGATATAAGAAATTGGACAATTCAAGTTCAAAGGCAGTTCGTTCCGAATTTCAGTGGTTTGTGTATTGCATAGTTTTAGCGATTGTATTTCACTCAAAACTCACCAAATGACTCCTCCCACCATATTATGATGATGCCCAAGTTTTGGGGTTGAACGGAAATCCATAGATGTAAGAAATTGGACAATTAAAGGTCATAGGCAGTTCGTTCTGAATTTGAGTGGTTGGTGTATTGCATACTTTTAGCAATTGGATTTCACTGAAAACACACCAAATGACTCCTCCCACCATATTATGATGATGCCCAAGTTTTGGGCTCGATCGGAAATCAATAGGGGTAAGAAATTGGACAATTCAGGTTCAAAGGCAGTTCTATCCTTACAGGAGTGGTTGGTGTATTGCACAGTTCTAGTGATTGGATTTCACTCAAAACTCACCAAATGACTCCTCCCACCATATTATGATCATGCCCAGGTTTTCGGCTCGATCGGAAATCCATAGGTGTAAGAAATTGGACAATTCAAGTTCAAAGGCAGTTCATTTCGAATCGGAGTGGTTGGTGTATTGCATAGTTCTAGAAGTTATGATGATGCCCAAGTTATGGGCTCGATCGAAAATGCAATGGTGAAAGAAATTGGACAATTCAAGTTCAAAGACAGTTCGTTCCTTAATGGAGTGGTTGGTCTATTCCGTAGTTCTAGCGATTTGATTTCACTCAAAACTCACCGAATGACTCCTCCCACCATATTATGAAGATGCTCAAGCTTTCGGCTCGATCGAAAGTGCATAGGTGTAAGAAATTGGAGAATTCAAGTTCAAAGGCAGTTCTTTCCGAATTGGAGTGGTTGGTGTATTGCGTAGCTCTAGAGATTGGATTTCACTGAAAACTCACCAAATGACTCGTCCTACCATGTTATGATGATGCCCAAGTTTTGGGCTCGATCGGAAATCTATAGGTGTAAGAAATTGGACAATTCAAGTTCAAAGGCAATTCGTTCCGAATTGGAGTAGTTGGTGTATTGCATAGTTCAAGCGATTGGATTTCACTCAAAACTCAACAAATGACTCCCCCCACCATATTATGGCGATGCCCATGTTTTGGGATCGTTCGGAAATCAATAGGGGTAAGAAATTTGGCAATTCATGTTCAAAGGCAGTTCGTTCCTTACTGGAGTGGTTGGTGTATTGCACAGTTCTAGCAGTTGGATTTCACTCAAAACTCACCAAATGACTCCTCCCACCATATTATGTTGTTGAACATGTTTTGGGCTCGATCGGAAATCAATAGGGGTAAGAAATTGGGCAATTCAGGTTCAAAGGCAGTTCGTTCCTTCGAGGAGTGGTTGGTGTATTCCGTAGTTCTTGCGATTGGATTTCACTCAAAACTCACCAAATGACTCCTCCCACCATATTATGTTGATGCCAAAGTTTTGGACTCCTTTTGAAATCAGTAGGGGTAAGAAATTGGACAATTCAGGTTCAAATGCAGTTCGTTCCTTATAGGAGTAGTTGGTGTATTCCGCAGTTCTTGCGATTGGATTTCACTCAAAACTCACCAAATGACTCCTCCCACCATATAATGATCACGCCCTAGTTTTGGGCTCGATCGGAAATCCATAGGTGTAACAAATTGGACAATTCAAGTTCAAGGCAGTTCTTTCCGAATTGGAGTGGTTAGTGTATTGCATAGTTCTGGCGATTTGATTTCACTCAAAACTCACCGAATGACTCCTCCCGCCATATTTTGATGATGCCCAAGTTTTGGGCTCGATCGGAAAGTCATAGGTGTAAGAAATTGGACAATTCAAGTTGAAAAGCAGTTCATTCCGAATTGGAGTGGTTGGTGTATTGCATAGTTCTGGCTATTGGATTTCACTCAAAACTCACCAAATGACTCCTCCCACCATATTATGATGATGCCCAAGTTTTGGGCTCGATCGGAAATCCATAGGTGTAAGAAATTGGACAATTCAGGTTGAAAGGCTGTTCGTTCCTTATAGGAGTGGTTGGTGTATTCCGTAGTTCTAGCGATTGGATTTCACTCAAAACTCACCAAATGACTCCTCCCACCATATTATGATGATGCAATGTTTTGGGCTCGATCGTAAATCAACAGGTGAAAGAAATTGGACAATTCAAGTTTAAAGACAGTTCGTTCCTTAATGGAGTGGTTGGTCTATTCCGTAGTTCTAGCGATTTGATTTCACTCAAAACTCAGCGAATGACTCCTCCCACCATATTATGAAGATGCTCAAGTTTTCGGCTCGATCGAAAGTGCATAGGGGTAAGAAATTGGACAATTCAAGTTCAAAGGCAGTTCTTTCCGAATTGGAGTGGTTGGTGTATTGCATAGCTGTAGAGATTGGATTTCACTGAAAACTCACAAAATGACTCCTTCCACCATATTATGATGATGCCCAGTTTTTGGGCTCGATCGGAAATCCATAGGTGTAAGAAATTGAACAATTCAAGTTCAAAGGCAGTTCGTTCCTTAATGGAGTGGTTGGTCTATTCCATAGTTCTAGCGATTGGATTTCACTCAAAACTCACCAAATGACTCCTCCCCCCATATTACGATGATACCCAAGTTTTGGGCTCGATCGTAAATAAATTGGGGTAAGAAATTGGACAATTCAGGTTCAAAGGCAGTGCGTTCCTTATAGGAGTGGTTGGTGTATTCCGTAGTTCTAGCGATTGGATTTCATTCAAAACTCACCAAATGACTCCTCCCACCATATTATGATGATGCCCAAGTTATAGGTTCGATCGGAAATCCATAGGTGTAAGAAATTGGACAATTCAAGTTCAAAGGAAGTTCGTTCCGAATTGGAGTGGTTGGTGTATTGCTTAGTTCTAGCGATTGGATTTCACTCAAAACTCACCAAATGACTCCTCCCACCATATTATGTTGTTGAACATGTTTTGGGCTCGATCGGAAATCAATAGGGGTAAGAAATTGGGCAATTCAGGTTCAAAGGCAGTTCGTTCCTTCGAGCAGTGGTTGGTGTATTCCATAGTTCTTGCGATTGGATTTCACTCAAAACTCACCAAATGACTCCTCCCACCATATTATGTTGATGCCAAAGTTTTGGACTCCTTTTGAAATCAGTAGGGGTAAGAAATTGGACAATTCAGGTTCAAATGCAGTTCGTTCCTTATAGGAGTTGTTGGTGTATTCCGCAGTTCTTGCGAATGGATTTCACTCAAAACTCACCAAATGACTCCTCCCACCATATAATGATCACGCCCTAGTTTTGGGCTCGATCGGAAATCCATAGGTGTAACAAATTGGACAATTCAAGTTCAAAGGCAGTTCGTTCCTTAATGGAGTGGTTGGTCTATTCCATAGTTCTAGCGATTGGATTTCACTCAAAACTCACCAAATGACTCCTCCCCCCATATTACGATGATACCCAAGTTTTGGGCTCAATCGTAAATCAATAGGGGTAAGAAATTGGACAATTCAGGTTCAAAGGCAGTGCGTTCCTTATAGGAGTGGTTGGTGTATTCCGTAGTTCTAGCGGTTGGATTTCATTCAAAACTCACCAAATGACTCCTCCCACCATATTATGATGATTCCAAGTTATAGGTTCGATCGGAAATCCATAGGTGTAAGAAATTGGACAATTCAAGTTCAAAGGCAGTTCGTTCCGAATTGGAGTAGTTGGTGTATTGCATAGTTCTACAAATTGGATTTCACTCAAAACTCCCCAAGTGACTCCTGCCACCATATTATGATGATGCCCATGTTTTGGGCTCGATCGGAAATCAATAGGGGTAAGAAATTGGACAATTCAGGTTGAAAGGCAATTCGTTCCTTATAGGAGTGGTTGTTGTATTCCGTAGTTCTAGCGATTGGATTTCACTCAAAACTCACCAAATGACTCTCCCACCATATTATGATGATGCCCAGTTTTTGGGCTCGATCGGAAATCCATAGGTGTAAGAAATTGGGCAATTCAAGTTCAAAGGCATTTCTTTCCGTATTAGAGTGGTTGGTGTATTGCATAGCTGTAGAGATTAGATTTCATTGAAAACTCACCAAATGACTCCTCCCACCATATTATGATGATGCCCAAGTTTTGGGCTCGATCGGAAGTCCATAGGTGTAAGAAATTGGACAACTCAAGTTCAAAGGCAGTTCGTTCCGAATTGGAATAGTTGGGGTATTGCATAGTTCAAGAGATTGGATTTCACTCAATATTCACCAATTGACTCCTCCCACCATATTATGATGATGCCCAAGTTTTTGGCTCCATCGGAAATCAGTTGGGGTAAGAAATTGGACAATTCAGGTTGATAGGCAGTTCGTTCCTTATAGGAGTGGTTGGTGTATTCCGTAGTTCTAGCGATTGGATTTCACTCAAAACTCACCAAATGAATCCTCCCACCATATTATGATGATGCCAAGTTTTGGGCTCGATCGGAAATCAATAGGGGTAAGAAATTGGACAATTCAAGTTCAAATGCAGTTCGTTCCTTATAGGAGTGGTTGGTGTTTTCCGTAGTTCTAGCGATTGGATTTCACTCAAAACTTACCAAATGACTCCTCCCACCATATTATGATGATGCCCAAGTTATAGGTTCGATCGGAAATCCATAGGTGTAAGAAATTGGACAATTCAAGTTCAAAGGCAGTTCGTTCCGAATTGGAGTAGTTGGTGTATTGCATAGTTCTACATATTGGATTTCACTCAAAACCCACCAAGTGACTCCTCCCACCATATTATGATGATGCCCAAGTTGTCGGCTCGATCGGAAATCAATAGGGGTAAGAAATTGGAAAATTCATGTTGAAAGGCAGTTCGTTCCTTAGAGGAGTGGTTGGTGTATTCCGTAGTTCTAGCGATTGGATTTCACTCAAAACTCACCAAATGACTCTCCCACCATATTATGATGATGCCCAGTTTTTGGGCTCGATCGGAATTCCATAGGTGTAAGAAATTGAACAATTCAAGTTCAAAGGCATTTCTTTCCGTATTGGAGCGGTTGGTGTATTGCATAGTTGTAGAGATTGGATTTCACTCAAAACTCACAAAATGACTCCTCCCACCATATTATGATGATGCCCAAGTTTTGGGCTCGATCGGAAATCCATAGGTGTAAGAAATTGGACAATTCAGGTTGAAAGGCTGTTCGTTCCTCATAGGAGTGGTTGGTGTATTCCGTAGTTCTAGCGAATGGATTTCACTAAAAACTCACCAAATGAATCCTCCCACCATATTATGATGATGCCAAGTTTTGCGCTCGATCGGAAATCAATAGGGGTAACAAATTGGACAATTCAAGTTCAAATGCAGTTCGTTCCTTATAGGATTGGTTGGTGTTTTCCATAGTTCTATCGATTGGATTTCACTCAAAACTCACCAAATGACTCCTCCCACCATATTATGATGATGCCCAATTTTTGGGCTCGATCGGAAATCCATAGTTGTAAGAAATTGGACAATTCAAGTTCAAAGGCATTTATTTCCGTATTGGAGTGGTTGGTGTATTGCATAGTTGTAGAAATTGGATTTCACTCAAAACTCACAAAATGAATCCTCCCACCATATTATGATGATGCCCAAGTTTTGGGGTTGATCGGAAATCCATAGGTGTAAGAAATTGGACAATTCAGGTTGAAAGACAGTTCGTTCCTTAATGGAGTGGTTGGTCTATTCCGTAGTTCTAGCGATTTGATTTCACTCAAAACTCACCGAATGACTCCTCCCACCATATTATGAAGATGCTCAGGTTTTCGGCTCGATCGAAAGTGCATAGGTGTAAGAAATTGGACAATTCAAGTTCAAAGGCAGTTCTTTCCGAATTGGAGTGGTTGGTGTATTGCATAGCTGTAGAGATTGGATTTCACTCAAAACTCACAAAATGACTCCTCCCACCATATTATGATGATGCCCAGTTTTTGGGCTCGATCAGAAATCCATAGGTGTAAGAAATTGAACAATTCAAGTTCAAAGGCAGTTCGTTCCTTAATGGAGTGGTTGGTCTATTCCATAGTTCCTTAATGGAGTGGTTGGTCTATTCCATAGTTCCTTAATGGAGTGGTTGGTCAATTCAAGTTTTTGGAAACTGCGTTATTTTCCTATTTTAATTCCTTCGTTAATCCTGGACTTTCTAGGAGTATTTAATCATAGTTTGCCCCCACTGTCACGCTGCGCCCCGGGGTCGTGGAAAAACGAAGACATCCAGATGACTAAGATGACGGAAAGCAAACGCCCACGACAATTGAAACGTCAAAGAGGCAAAAAAAAAAAAAAAAAAAAAAGAAGGGATGCAACACGAGGACTTCCCAGGAGGTCACCCATCCTAGTACTACTCTCGCCCAAACTCGCCTAACTTCGGAGTTCTGATGGGATCCGGTGCATGTGAGTTGGTATGATCGCATCCGTTAGCTTATAACGCCTAAAAGTATATAAGCCACGTTTGAGCCATGCCATATGACCATGGGTGAACTATCGAACGCCCCCCCGCGTGAAATGGCACGCCGTCGCATGAAATGGCATGGCCTTGTCGTCGCCACCCCTACCTTGTGCCGCGCGCAGGTTCCAATCGGCTGTGGGGCCTACCTGACGATACAATGAACCCGAAACAAAACAAAACAAAACAAACAAACAACCCCAATAATTTCGGCAGTGGGCGTCGAGTCCCGCAGTTTCTTCGTTTTCGTTCCTTTCCGGTGCCCGGTTAATTGGAGACGAGCTCCACGGGGTGACGTCGGACAGATGGCGGAAGCTTTTGTTGGGCTGGAGGGACGCGCGTGCAACGGCAAATCGGGCAAACCGCTGATCTGGGCTCCGACCTGAGAATTGGGCCCATGAACCGTCGATTTGAAGAGAACGGCGTCACGAGTCAAACTCATTGCGATGCCATGACTAATGGGCTTTTTCGGGCATCCGACAACGTTCACTACCCCGAAATCCAGGTTTTTTTTGAAGTTTTTGGAAACTGCGTTATTTTCCTATTTTAATTCCTTCGTTAATCCTGGGCTTTCTAGGAGTATTTAATCATAGTTTGCCCCGACTGTCACGCTGCGCCCCGGGGTCGTGGAAAAACGAAGACATCCAAATGACTAAGATGACGGAAAGCAAACTCCCACGACAATTGAAACGTCAAAGAGGGAAAAAAAAAAAAAAAGAAGGGATGCAACACGAGGACTTCCTAGGAGGTCACCCATCCTAGTACTACTCTCGCCCAAACTCGCTTAACTTCGGAGTTCTGATGGGATCCGGTGCATGTGAGTTGGTATGATCGCATCGGTTTGCTTATAACGCCTAAAAGAATATAAGCTACGTTTGAGCCATGCCATATGACCATGCACTACTACAAAAATGGAAAAAGACGACCAGAAAAAGACGACGGTATAAGATAAAACCGTCGTTGTATTTAAACAGACGACGGTATAAAAAAAAACCCGTCGTGGATAAGTTCCTTACTGTTGAATATTTTTAAAAGACAACGTATACAAATAAAAAAGCGTCGTTTTTAAAAAAGGATTTCTTCAGAGATAAAATCTGACCAAAAAACAACGACAGCAGGTATGAATCCACCGACGTAGAAAATAAAGACGACAGTTCACCAAAAAACCTGCCGTGTTAACTCCTAACTAAACACGACCAATTGTTCTTAATCCGCGTCGTATAATATAATGGAATCCACGTCTGTATACTACGACGGTGCATTCTCTGTAAACCGCCGACTTATTATTTTGGAGTATACTACGACGGTACCTACAACACTACTGTCGTTTTTATTTACCACGTCCTAAGTTCAAATTACCGTCGTATTTGTTTAGTTTATACGTCTGCCTTCTCTGTAAACCGCCGTCTTATTTTTATAGCTTTTTAAAATTAATTAATTTTTCTTTTATTTTGGTAATATCTTTCTTAACACAAAATAAAATTTAATTCTCAATCCTCAACAACATTTTCATCTTAAAAGGCAAAATCTCTTCGTGTTAAATATTGATCAATATTTACACAATATATGTACACAAATTTGGCAAATACATCGTGGTTTCTTTTCTGCCTTCACCCTCAGCTTGTTCAACTGTTTCTTCCTCTCATATGCAAGCTGGGCCCTCTCCTTCCTCTTGTTCTCAAGTTCCTGCACAGCCACAGATGAATATCTAATAATTTCAGAAAATCAAAATCAACAAAGTGTGAAAAGCTCATTCCTAGATTCCTGGTTACATTGTAGTCCCCTTTTCCACAGTGATCAACTTCAAAACTCCTGTGTAGCAAGGTGGAACCAGCCTTAGAACCTGTTGTGGGTTGTGCCTTTGGGGTGAAGCTGGGAGTGGGCTTGAGGTTCAGACTGAATAGACACCACCTACTCATTCTGAACCTCAAGCCCACTCCCAGCTACAGCCACCACCTGAGTCCGTCTCTGCGAGCATCAGGAACACCCACGCGGGTTCTCAAGCTGGTTTCACCCTTGCTACACAGGAGGATGTAGCAAACCCATGCTTGGTCTTGTGAGGAATCATTCTGCAAACCCATTTGCTTTCAGAAAGACAATTTCTGCAACCCTAATTGAAAACTGAGAGTTAAAAAACGCGTAAAAAAATCCTATTTAAACAAAATGGAGTAAATATCAACGTAAGTTCTAATATACATAGCGACGTCATATTTGACTAATCAACGTCAGTTTAGATATAACTACATCGGAAATCCAAAAGTCATTTCGCGCGTATTAAAAAGATAACTACATCGGAAATCCAAAAGTCATTTGGCGAGTATTAAAAAGAGAACAGAACCAAAGTAACCACGTCGGTTTATTAAAATACACAGTCGTTGAATTTATAAGTACAACGTCAGTTTAGAGAAACAAAGCGCCGTCATAACCACGTCGGAAATCCAAAAGTCATTTGGCGCGTATTAAAAAGAGAACGACGTCGTTTTCAGAACCGCAAAGTAACCACGTCGGTTTATTAAAATACACAGTCGTTGAAATTACAAGTACAACGTCAGTTTCGAGAAAAAAAGCGCCGTCATAACCACATCGGAATTCCAAAAGTCTTTCGGCAGTTGTGATAACCACGTCATTTATGAATTCTCTACCGTCGTTATAACTAAATAATACGGCGGTTTTTTAATAACAACGTCGTTGTATTGAACTCTGGGAAAATATATAAACTTTTCGTCACCTGACCTAATATTTTACGGTTTTCACTTCCCGATAAAGTATCGTAGTTTCCCTCTCATTTCCCAAATCACCATTTTCGTCACCTGACCTAGCATCATCGTCTGAATCATCGTCTTCATCGTCCAAATCACCATTTTGGTCTTCGTCTTCGTCGGAAGGAAACATTTCTTTGCACGCCGGTGTTATTCAAGGTTTTTTCTCACTCTCTTCCCTTTTTTTACTTTTCATTTGCATGCCGTAGTTGTCTGGAAACAAGATTCTGTCAAATTGAAGAAATCTTTCACTGGTTTTGATTAAATACATAAGTAGATACTCTCACGACGCCAAAAGACGACAGTTTTGTCTTGTTTTCGACGATGGAATGGACACACCACGACGGCCGTAATGCAAACTGCACGACGGTGGCTAAAAACCGTCATGGTGTGACAATTAATACGTCGGAAACAAGATAAAACCGTCGTCTAGTGAGAGAAGAACACTCGTTTTGTAATTTTAAACCACGTCGGTTATTGTTAATAACCGACGTAGTTTATGCACATTTACGTCATGAAATATATAAAACCGTCGTCTTATTTTCATTCATGATCTAAGAGATCGTTTAATAGGACGTCACTTTTTTAGTGTTACCGTCGTTGTTTTGTATTATTACGTCGTTTATTTTTAATAACCGACGTTGTTTTTCTGGCAGATTAATCAAAAATGGTTTCGAAATCTCAAAACAAGGAAGCTGAAGCGTCAAAGGCCACAGCAGGTTCAATGGCACAAGGGGATGAACCCAAAACAGGTTTAGTGGAAGTTGAAAAATCAACTCAAAGCAAACCCTCGAAGAGGATGAGATATTCCTCAACCTCAGAGAAAGACTCGAGCACAGCCACATTTATTGAGGAGCCAAAATCTGGCCGCGGTATCAGCACAATGAGCCGTGTTGTGAAGAGGAAAATTGAGAAGGTTAAGCCTGTGGTTGAGTTCAATAAAGATGGCAAACCACATGGAGAGGCTGCTGTTGAGATGCAGTCTTACATTGGTGTTTTGGCACGCACCAGAGTCCCTCTTGTAGACAAGAAATGGAAACAATTATCCAAGGACGTGAAGGAGCAGATTTGGGAAGCTGTTCAAATGTCCTATGTTATTGGGGATAGTTACAAGAACTTGGTCTTGTCATCTGCCGCCAAAAAATGGAAGGATTTCAAGTATAACGTAACTAAGCAATATATCCTTCCATTCGCACATGACAAGGAGAAATTAAAAGAAATCCCATTGCTTTATAAGTTCATAGATAAATCGCAATGGGATGCCTTCGTAGCTTCAAGGTTAACCCCAGATTTTGAAGCTAAGCATGCTGAGCAGAAGGAGAGGAGGGAGAAATTGGAGTACAACCATAGGTTGTCTAGAAAAGGGTATGTTGGTTTGACGGACCAATTGGTAGAAACCATGCCCGAAGGTCAAGAAATCGATCGAGCTGTTCTGTGGAAGAAAGCAAGAGAAGATAAAACAGGAAACATCCCTGATCCAAAGGCTGCCGAGAAGGCAAAACTAATCGTAAGTCTCACTAACTCTGTTCTAAATTTGAAAAACAGAGTGTTTTATTTTGGTATAGACGTCGTTTATATTTACATAAGCGACGTTATAAAGTGAACACCACGACGGGCTTAATTTACGGACGTTTAAAAGTGAATAGGACGTCGGTTTTTGAATAAAGTAGATGTCTAGATAGAATTAATACGACGGATTAAATTATTCTATGAACTGCATTTTTGTTTTAAGTTTACTCACGCACACACTCTCCCTCTCTCTGTCTATTTCACTGAATTTTGTGGTGCACAATTTCTGGAAAAGAATGCATATTTCAATCGAGTTTTTTCACTTCTTCATTAAAACTTACGACGGTTTTATCTTCTCTAGACGTTAGAATGATTATACAACGACGGTAATTTTGTGCAGCCGTATGGAATTGTACATCTACGTCTGTTTGTTTAATAATCCGTCGTCTTACTTTGAATACTACGACGGTTTTTTATTTATGTCTTAATCTGTTTTATTTTGAATATACGACGTATTTTTATATACCGACGTTGTAAAGTATAAACAACGACGGTATTTATATACAGACGTTTTAAATTAATACCACGTCTGTCATTTAATAAAAACCGTCGTTGTTTATAATTTACAACGTCGGTATATGTATCTGTCATACACCCTGCTCAGGTTCTAACAATCTCTCTTTCTCTCTTTTAGGATGATTTGCAAAAGCAAGTCTCCGAAGGCACTCTGACTGTCTCCGGGAGCAATGATATCTTGACTCTGGCTTTGGGAACCCCGGAGCATGGTGGGAGAGTCAGAGGAGCTGGTGCTGGCGTTACCCCAACTCAGTTCTTCAATTTTCCGAAGCAGCAGAGAGTGAAATTTGGTGACAAATTGAAGGAAAGTGTGAGGGAGGCAGTCAGAGAAGAGACCTTGAGGATTGAGGCGAAGTCAAGGGAAACTATAATGGAAGCAGTCAGAGCAGAGAGGGAGGCTTTGTTGGCATATATCCGTCAACTAGTTCCTAATTTTGATCCCAGCCAGATGCTCCAAACCCCAATTTCTCCAAGGACTCCAATTCCTCCAATTATTTTACCCCCTCAAGATCAAAGCCCAAAAAATCCAATGTCTGATAAGGCAAGCTGCTCTGGGGCCACTAATATCAGACCCCTAGCTTTGGAATTAGAAGATCCGAAGCCTGAAGCTGATACTGCTGCAAAAGAGAAAGAGGACACGGTAAAATCTCTGCTATTTTCTATTTCTGCTTTTTAAATTTTAAAAAGACGTCGCTCCTTTTAATAGCCGACGTTAAAATTTAAAATAACGACGGTATATACGTCTGTTTCTTACAAGACACGTCGTGTTTCGTTAAATACCACGACGCTTTTATAAACCGTCGTCTATTTCATGATTTCATTAACTGTATTTATATTAGACGACCTTTCTATAGAATAGCGACGTTATAAATTCAATACAACGACGGTTATCTATTTACTGACGTGTATAACCTTTCCACCGTCAGTATTAACTAGAAACCGTTGTTTATATTATATACCACGTCTGTTTTTTGTGTTTAGTTAGAGTCGTTTATTGTAGTTCACACACAAACTAACTTATATTTCTTTATTAATTTCTTTAAACAGGATCTCTCAAAGCTAGACATGCCACGTCCTCTTTTAGCCTTATGCCAACATTTCCAGACCAAGTTGTTGCCTAATGGTAACGAGACTCTAACAATTCACATGCCCAAGGAAGTATTTGGCATTGAGCATGATACCTTCCTCTTCACTGAAGATGTTTTACAGTTTGGTTCCATGGTTGAGATAGGAACCACAGTGATATCAGTATACATGAGGTAATTCTCCCTAATCCCATTTTGTTTTACATTTTCCTTTCTTTTAAATTAAAATCTCATTTAATTGACTTTCATATATTTAGGTTCCTATTTGACTATTTAAAAATGGCAAATCTTGTAAACCTTGTTGGCCTCGTGGACCCTGGGCTAGTGAGCTCTGGAGCTGGATCAATATCAGACCGAATAAAAAACCTGTCAAACCGCCTGAATACAGCAGATGGGAATCAATTTTTCTTGGTCCCTTATAATCCAGGGTTAGTACCATTTAAAGTATTTTCCTGAGCTTCTAATATTTTTCTTTCTAATATGAATCATTATGTGCAGGGGTCATTGGGTGATGGTAATTGTGAGACCATTAACGGAGACTGCCTATTACATGAATTCACTGCCAAAACGCATGGTTGACGACGAAATGAAAAATATAGTGAATACGTAAGTTGATTTCTTCTGATTTATGATTTTTCCTATAAAGTATTTAAATAAACGACGGTTTTTACTAATACCGACGTTATTATAAAATATAACGACGGGAAGATATTACCGACGTTTTAATTTAACTACCACGTCAGTATTTTCTTAAAAACGTCGTTTTAATTTAACTACCACGTCGTTTGCGTTTTATTTAAGAACGTTTTAATTTTTTCTGCTCAATTTTTTGTCATACGACGTTTTTTACTCTTACCGACGTTATAACGTTACACAACGACGGTTAGGTTTTACCGCCGTTTTAAACAAAATATAACGTCTTGGTTTAAAAAACTCCGTCGTTTTGACTGATTTACCACGACGGTTACTATTTGTATTTAAATTTTTTGTTTTGTCATTAACACCCTTTGTTTTCTTGTAACAGGTCAATTAAAATGTTTAACATTCATATAAACAAAAATTCACGTAAACAGCAGGCCATTTGGAAAAATCTACACGGCACTCCTGAACAACCAACAAGTGTAGAGTGTGGCTATTACGTGATGCGATTCATGAGAGATATAATTCATGATCCAGACCTAAATTTCGAGAAGAAGGTAAAACGCAACATTTTAGATATACTTTCTTTATTTTACTACGTCATATTTTTGTTTAACAGTCGTTTGTATCCTTATAACACGTCGGTTTTTTGGTTTATTTTGCAGTTTGACAAGAAAAAAGATAAACTTCAGTATAAACAAGAGGATATTGACGAAGTTAGGCATGAATGGGCAGAATTCGTGAACAAGCAATTACCGAAGGATAATTGATGTAGATAAATATTTATGAACAATGTTCAGGTTTAATTTAGTTTATTTAAAATGTACATAAATATTTAAAATTTGTTTAGTTCCCAAACACCGACGTCTAATTCTAATTTACACGTCTCATACGTGTACACAATGGTCGTCTTGCAGTAAATGGAAATCTAACATCGACGGTAATTCTTAAAAACGACGTGTAATAGTCAAAACAACGACGGTTTATAATTAATTCATCCTGTATAAATGAATTTGTACTCATATACTACGTCCGTTAGTATAACCTTATCGACGTCTAAATAATATACAAAGGCGGATATTTCTAAATATCCGCCTTTGTATAAATAAACAACGTCAGTTATATACAACAAAATGACGTGTAATAGACATAACAACGACGGTATATAATTAATTCATCCTGTATAAATGAATTTGTATTCATATACTACGTCGGTTAGTATAACCTTAACGACGTTATAATACTATACAAAGGCGGATATTATTAAATATCCGCCTTTATATATTTAAACAACGTCCGTTACATACACTAAAATGACGTTTAATACTATAACAACGACGGTTTATAATTAATTCATCCTGTGTATATTCTTAAATATAGTTTCAACGTCGGTTTATTATGTTTAAAGTCGTTGTAAAGGGATACAACGTCGGCTAAGTCATTTTTAATTTAATTGTTATTGACTTTTATATTTTATTTAAATCCATATTAAATTCATAACTATATCCAAAAATTATACTGAAAACTACCAAGCATTGGAATATTGTCTCTATCCTAAAGCTTTAAAAAATATAATTTTGGAAATATTTTTTTTATTGTATTTAATTACTAATATTAATAATATATTCAAAACAAAATCCGAAAAATATACCGGCAAATTCTATGCACTGATTGAGACAATATCTTGCCCGTTAAGGCCTGAAAAATGTAATTTTAGTTTTCAAAGTTCAAATGATAACAAAATTCAAACAAATTTAGAGACAAAGCATTGTACTCCTTATACTTTACATAACATAACCCTAAGGTTTATGTGATCCATTGGTGCCCATAAATTCAAAATTATGAAATCCATATTTTAGCCTACTATTGTAGAAGGCAATGTTGTAAGGAATCCATAGCAATTTTCGGTTCATTTTTCTCGTACTTGTGTATTTTTTAAAAATTATTTTAAAATTTAGGGTTTAGGGTTTAGGGTTTAGGGTTTTTTGAAACGACGCCGGTTTTCTCCCGCTGTTTTTGGTCAACTACATTAACAAAGACTAATTGAATTCGGTTGACGACGTCAGTTATAAAATAGCGACGTCTTTAGTGTTTACAACGTCGGAAATTTATTATAACCGCCGTTGTAAGTAATTATTAGATGTCATTATAAGTGTTGACCGTCGTGGTTGAAAAACGCGGTACTTAAAAATTTTTGACCGCGACCTAAAATTTTCAGAATTTCCCTTTAACCCTCAAATAGTTCATTCTCTCTCTTCAACATAAATTTGTCTGAAAGTTTTCGTTCTCCAAGCTCTCTCTCAATATCCATGTAAGTACAACTCTAGTCCCTTTAATCCTAATTCTCTCAGCTCTGTCTTAAGCTTTTGTTATATTCTCTCAGCTCTCTCTCAAAGCATTGGGTACGTAGATTCTCCAAGATCACTCTCAAAGCATTTGGTACGTAGATTCTCCAAGATCTCTCATTGGGTACGTAGATTCTCCAAGCTCTCTCTCAAAGCATTGGGTACGTAGATTCTCCAAGCTCTCTCTGAAGCAGTTGTTATATTCTCGTAGCTCTCTCTCAATATCCATGTAAGTACAACCCTAATCTCTTCTTAAATCCATAAATGTTTTCGTTGGTAGCTATATTAGGGTTTTGGTGTTTGCAATCTTGTAATAATTGCTCTCTGTTTGGGTTCTTTTATGTTTGTTTGGCCATGGGTTCTTGGAAAAGGAATGGGGATGGGAGATTTAACCTGTTTTTTTTTAACTACGACGACGGTTGAAGGATCAAACCGTCGTCCAAATGTTTATTATACGTCGGTTGTTCATTTACTCCCGTCGTCTGCGTTTTAAGCCGCAACTGGTAGCCTAAAGACGACTGTTTCTCCATTAAACGTCGCCTTTAGGCTACCAGAACACCGTTCAAATTTCTGGGTTTGGGTATTGTCTGCCGCGCAAATCTCACGGCCTGGGGTTCCGGGCCGAGGGGATTCGCGTTAACACGCGGTTTCCTGCTTTTGGACGGGGTGCGTTTGTGCGCGGGCGTGCCAGCACGGTCTACCGTGCGTCGAGATGTTTGAACTGGGTGTAAGTGTTTAGATGGTGCGCCTGTCTGGACTCGTCTTCTAATCAAACGATTGTAGCCGAGAGAGGAAGTAGTCTCGGCTGTAAGGTTCACGGCCTGAACTACAAGGCCGTTGAGTGGTGGTGTTTGGTGGGTTTTGGGGCGGTGCTCCGGCGCGCTACTCGATGAGCGGCGGTCGTATGATATATGGGGTGAGTGAGTGAACAACAAGGGTGGTGCTCCGGCGCCTTGAAAATCAAGGGTCGTTTGATATATTGATGAATGGATTTTCCTTACAAACTAACACTACTCCTAGGAAAGCAAGTAAAGATATTGAAAGTATATTACAGGAAAATATAAGTTGCTCCGTGGGAGGCTTTTGTTTGGTGTTTGAACCCTTTGAAAGTAGTCCTGAGTCTTGTATTTATAGGTAGAGCTCCTGGAGGGGTAATCGAGGCTGAAAATCTGCATGGTGGAGCCTGATTATGCCAAGTGGGTAGTCTAATCGACATTTGGGATCGTGAAGTATGGTGGTGTGACTCCATGAATCCCGGTGAATCTCGGCCGCCGCCCTGATCGTGGGTTCTGCGCTTCTGGCCGTGGAGACGCATTTATTGCTCTGATAGCCAGTTACCTAATCTCTCAAGCTGCAAAGAGCTTTGTGAGAATGTTGGCGTCTAATCACTCTGATCTCTGTCACCAAATCCTGACTCCAATCACTTCCCACCTTCCCTCGTGCATTAAATGCTCATTCTTGGCCAGTGGGTTTGCTGCAATAAACAGAGACCTTGCTTCATTAAATGGAGCGTGGGACCCTGCTGTGACGTGATGATCTGACTTTAATGCCTTTGGCCGTGACTTTGTTCGATCTCGGCCTCGGCCTATAACTTTGGCCGAGATAACCATGCCTTGGTGATTTTTCCTTGTTTCTCTGGAAAGCCAAACACCCTGACAAAACGCTGCGTTTCAGCTTGAGGCCGAGAAGAGAAGTTCCCCCGGCCAATTCATGGCCGTGAATTATTAGGCACAAACAGGTATCTTAATGACGACGGTGACTATAGATGCCGTCGTCGGAATGTATATTAAACGACGATTATTTTTATAAACCGTCGTCTTTTCCATGTTTTATATTTAATTTTCATTTTGTTCTCTGCTATTTGAATGAGGTAGTGTTTCATTGCTGGTCTTTCCACTTTAATATATATATATATATTTATATGAATTTGATAGAGTGTGAGATGGATAAGTCATGGATGCATGCGGATAGAAGATCGAAGGCATATGAGTTAGGGGTGGAAGGATTTTTGAATTTTGCGTTAGAAAATCTTGGAAATACAACTGAGATTCGTTGTCCATGTGTTAAATGTGGGAATATTCGATTGTTTGGGGTTGGAATTATAAGGGAACACTTATACTTTAATGGAATTGACCAAAGCTATAAGATTTGGAGATGGCACGGAGAACCTTGGGAATGGACTACCAATGCTAGTAGAAATGTGGAAGAAGATGAGCAAAGTAGGTTTAGTTATGTTTCTGAAGAATTAGGGATGGATGATAATGATTTTGCCAATATTGGATCTGATCCTTATGAGTTTGCCAATGTGATTGGGGATGGCGATGAACCCTTGTACCCTGGTTGCAGTAAGTACACGAAGTTGTCGGCTTTGGTGAAGTTATATAATTTGAAAGCAAAACATGGGATGAGTGATGTTTGCTTTACAGAATTATTGATACTTCAAGGAGAATTTCTTCTAGAAGGAAATACACTACCTTCCTCTATGTACGAGGCAAAAAAGACTTTGTCTGCTATTGAGGCCCAAAAATCCAGAGGTTAGGCCCAAGCTTGTTCTCGGCCCAGCGCAAATAATTAATCACAGAAGAAACCCGATAAGGGCATAATGGGAAATTGTAGGGCCCGCCTACACGAGCCATGTGTTACGCATCACGCCAAGCAAGCATGCCAAAAATGCCACGACTTCGTAAGTTCGCACTCATAAACCTATCTGGTGCCATTTAATTCAATATTGGTTTAATAGGATGCGATAAATGCAAGCACAAGCAACACGCGATGCTATCATGCCATGCTACAAACTCAAGTGGGCCCAAGCCACATAATTATCCGGGGCTTGCTGAGAAGGTTGTGGTATGGACGGGTACGAGCACTCACAGGGCCCATTGAGGGACCGAGGAATGGAAGTTTTATGCCACCTGGGGACACTGAAACTCAGGCCCATTCCCCGGGCCCAAGTACATGGGTTAGCATGAGAGAGAAGAATAGGGTCCAATGCCTTAGGAAGATATCCCATAGGCTACTGTAGTATTTAGGGAAGTCCACGATAGTTAGAAAGCCCAAAAAACAAATAAAACACTTCCAGCAGTTGGACGAAAGCGTGCAGGCCGCTGGAAGGGAAAACACCAGCAACCTCAAAATTATGCGCGAAGCCCAGCCCAGCGTCTCCTAGAAAAATCCAACATCGAGCTCCACCCTTTACCAGAGCTCCCGTGTGGTCAACCAAGGATCATAGCAAGGACCGTAGGAAATCCATAAGTGTAGAAGAAGTACCCAGTGGGCAAGCGACTTCCTCTGTTCCCGTTTTTTCCTTTGTAAGCTCTGATTTGAAAACCAAGGGAGAAAGCAAGTGGCGCTTTGCCCCCATGGAGAGACTCAGCCACACAAAGCTTTGGAACCACAAGAAGCCATTGATTCAGGCACCCTTGTCAAGGATTTTTCACAAGAAAGGAGGCAATTGGAAAAAGGGAAGGGAAAAGTGGAAATAGAGGATCGACGAAATTGGATTTCCAAGCGCCTATAAAACAGAGCTTCCTCTACCCAGCAACACACACCATTCCAGAGCAAGACCAAGCTTTGTCAAGCAAAACTGGAATTTTTCCATCTTCTACTCCCAACGTTTCCCTCTGTTCTAAGATAGAAGCCATCCTAATTCCCCCACTCTAAAACCTGTTTCTCTGCAAGAGACTCATGCTTTGGTCTCTCTCTTTCTCTCTCTCTCAAATTGCTAAACCTGTGAAAGCTCAGCTCCCATGCCACAAGCTCCTCACGCTGAGTCATTAATGAAATTCATGCGTTCTTCTGGGTGTTGGTGAAAAGAACCCGAACGTATTTTTCTAAGGCTTCAGCAAGTCTTTTAAAAATTCTTTTGGGAGTCTGGTTCTTGAACTCAGGCTTCAGGAGGATCTTTTTGTTCGCTTTCTTCTCACAGCAGCCCAAGCCCATTCGATAGGCTGCTGGAACAAAAAGACCCCCACATCTGCTTTAGGGATGAGTTATGAGAAAATCCACGCATGTTCCAATGACTGCATTTTGTATCGGAAGGAGTATGAGAATGCAACTAATTGTCCTACTTGTGGTATCTCAAGGTGGAAGGAAACCAAGGATGGGTTCTTGAAAGAGGGTGTGGCAGCGAAGGTGGTGTGGTATTTTCCTCCAATTCCAAGGTTTAAAAGGATGTTTCAATCACATAAGATAGCTAAGAGTTTGACTTGGCATGCTGCAAGAAAATCAGTTGACGGTTATATGTCTCATCCAGCTGATTCCCCGTCTTGGAAACTTGTTGATGAAAAATGGCCCGACTTTGGTAATGAGCCAAGAAACTTGAGATTGGCTCTCTCATCTGATGGATTCAATCCCCACAGTTCTTTAAGTAGCAGATACAGTTGTTGGCCAGTTATGTTAGTTACATATAATCTCCCACCATGGCTATGCATGAAGCGGAAGTTCATGATGTTGACTATACTGATTTTCGGTCCTAAACAGCCCGGAAATGATATAGACGTCTACTTAGAGCCTTTGATTGATGATTTGAAATCTCTGTGGGATGGGATTAGAGGAGTGTATGATGCCCACATAGGAGAATACTTTACACTCAGAGCTGCATTACTGTGGACAATTAATGATTTTCCCGCTTATGGAAACTTATCTGGTTGTGTTGTTAAAGGATATAAAGCTTGTCCAATATGCGGCGATGATACACCTAGTCACAGGTTGAAAAATGGCCACAAAATTTGTTACATTGGGCATAGAAAGTGGTTACCAATCAATCATCCATATAGGAGGCAACGTGCAGCTTTTAATGGGAAACCTGAATATGGCATGCCCCCTGAGCCATTAACAGGAGAAGAAGTGCTGCATATGGTTGAAAATATTAATTACATATGGGGCTCGAAAAATGGGGGAAGTGTTGGTGAGAATGATGGTGACAGAGTTTGTTGGAAGAAGAAATCAAAATTCTTTGATCTCGAGTATTGGAAATACCTCCCTGTGAGGCATGCCTTAGATGTTATGCACATTGAAAAGAATGTTTGCGATAGTATCATTGGTACATTGCTAGAGATCCCTGGAAAAAATAAAGATGGGATTGCTGCTCGGTTAAACTTATTGAACATGGGGGTAAAAATTGATTTGCAACCCGAGTATGGAGAAAGACGTACTCGCTTGCCTCCAGGGCCTTGGAATTTGTCAAGAGCAGAGAAGAGAGCGGTTTGCAATTCTTTTTATGGTATGAAGGTTCCTGAAGGTTATTCTTCAAATATAAAAAATCTTGTATCTTTAAAAGATTCAAGACTTCTTGGCCTTAAATCTCATGATTGTCATACCTTGATGCAACAATTGCTCCCTGTGGCAATTCGTTCTGTTTTGGAGAAGCCTGCAAGGTATGCAATAACTCGATTGTGCTTCTTCTTCAATGCTTTATGTGCAAAGACGGTAGATGTTTCCAAGCTAGATAAGTTGGAAGAAGATGTAGTAGTTACTTTATGTTTGCTTGAGAAGTACTTTCCCCCTTCATTCTTTGATATCATGGTTGATCTAGTAGTACATCTTGTCAGAGAAGTTCGTCTATGTGGGCCAGTATATTTTAGATGGATGTATCCGTTTGAAAGATATATGAAAGTGCTAAAGGGGTATGTTCAGAATCGTACTCGTCCCGAAGGTTGCATTGCTGAGCGGTATATAGCTGAAGAAGCTGTAGAGTTTTGTACCGAGCATTTATCTGATGTTAGTACAGTTGGAGTGCCTTCAAGCCAGAATATGGGAGTTTCAAAGCCATTATCAGGTTGCACAGTGAGCTTAGTTGATATGGACTTGTTGAACCAGGCACATCTATATGTCTTGGAGAATACGGAGGAAGTCCTACCTTATATCGAGTACGTATGAGTTTAATTTTTCATATATATGTAGCCATGTTAAATATTATTACTCCTTATATTTATCTTATATATAAGGGACCGTAATGCGTGTTTTTTTCGTGTCAATTGTAGGGAACATATGATCCACATCAAGACCACTTATCCGAAATTTAGAAAGAGAACAAAGTGGCTACAAGATAAGCACAATAGCACTTTCATTCAATGGCTACGTGTTAAGGTATATATGTTATTGAATGACATATTCAATTTATTATTTTAATTTTCTTTCTTTCTATATATATGTTAGATTGAATTAATATATATGTTTAATTTGTAGGTTCAAAGTGAATTTAATGGGGAAGATTATAATGGCATATCAGAAAATTTGAGATGGTTAGCAGCTGGTCCAAGCATGGTAGTGCCATCATATAGGAGCTATCTTATTAATGGTGTCAAATTTAGCACCAAGGCACAAGATGATGTGCGAACTGTCCAAAATAGTGGAGTTTATTTACTTGCACATACTATGCAAGTTGCTAGTGCCAAGGATAAAAACCCTATTATCTCCAATATGGGTTTTTATGGGGTTATTCAAGAAATTTGGGATCTTGACTACCAAAAGTTTAGAATCCCAGTCTTGAGGTGTGATTGGATAGATAACACTTCGGGCCTTGTAGTCGACGAACTTGGATTTACCCTTGTAGATCTGAGTAAAATTGGACATAGGAATGACCAATTTGTTATGGCTTCTCAAGTCAAACAAGTATTTTATGTTGACGACCCAATGCATCGTGGTTGGTCGGTAGTGTTATCAATGCCTAATAGAGAATATAATGATGTTATTGGTGATGATGTGCTAGGTGATATTAGAATTGAGTGTGAGCCATTTTCTAGAGGGATACCAAATGTTGACACATTTGATGACCTAGTGGGTGAGTTTGGGAGTGAGAACATTAGAGATGGGTGTGAAGATATATGGATTGATTGATTGTTGTAATGTATGACATTAGTTATGCAGTTAATTGTATGACATTAATTCATAGCTCTGTATATCATTTTAATTCCGATCACATTTTCATTCTGCAAGCTTTGGGCACAACGAATCAAAAATTAAAAAATAATCGGTTAAAGCTGAAAATACGACGGTCAAGTTACAAATATCGCAAAACGAGAAATCTTAAAAACAACCAACGTCGGGTTTTCACAACCGACGTGGAATGACAACGCAAAAATGCAATAAATACCGCCATTTTAAAAAGAAAACACGTCGGTTAATTATAATTCATTTCAACCGTCGTCTATTACAGTCGTCTATTATAGTCGAAAGGTCTCTTTTTATGCGTTTATGTACCAAATCGACGTCGGTTTTAGTTTTTTTGTGGCGTGTACTATATTAACCACGTCGTTTTTTTTGTGTTCAAGCCGTCAAAATCATTTTCAACGTCTGTGGTGATATAAAGGGTCGTGGTTATTGTTGTTTTTACGTCTGTTCAAGTAAATATATGCCATGTTATATGTTTAAGACGTCAGTTTTTTCATTTAGTGAACGTAGTATTTATTAACCACGGCGGTTTCTAAGTTTTACACGTCGGTTTTGTTTAATTTCGAGACGTTGATAAAACTATTTACGTCGGTTTAATAGTTGTTTTTGACATTTAAAATTATTTAAACGTCAGTGTTTTAATAAAACCGTCGTCTATTATAGTCGAAAGGTCTCTTTTTTATGCGTTTATGTACCAAATCGACGTTGGTTTTAGTTCTTTTGTGACGTGTACTATATTAACCACGTCGTTTTTTTTTGTGTTCAAGCCGTCAAAATCATTTTCAACGTCTGTGGTGATATAAAGGGTCGTGGTTATTGTTGTTTTTACGTCTGTTCAAGTAAATATATGCCATGTTATATGTTTAAGACGTCAGTTTTTTTCATTTAGTGAACGTAGTATTTATTAACCACGGCGCTTTCTAAGTTTGACACGTCGGTTTTATTTAATTTAGAGACGTTGATAAAACTATTTACGTCGGTTTTATAGTTGTTTTTGACATTTAAAATTATTTAAACGTCTGTGTTTTAATACAACCGTCGTCTATTATAGTCGAAAGGTCTCTTTTTTATGAGTTTATGTACCAAATAGACGTCGGTTTTAGTTCTTTTGTGACGTGTACTATATTAACCACGTCGTTTTTTTTGTGTTCAAGCCGTCAAAATCATTTTCAACGTCTGTGGTGATATAAAGGGTCGTGGTTATTGTTGTTTTTACGTATGTTCAAGTAAATATATGCCATGTTATATGTTTAAGACGTCAGTTTTTTCATTTAGTGAACGTAGTATTTATAAACCAAGACGGTTTCTAAGTTTTACACGTCGGTTTTTGTGTATTTAGAGATTTTGATAAGCATATTTACGTCGGTTTTGTAGTTGTTTTTGACATTTAACATTATTTCAACATCTGTGTTTTACTAAAACCGTCGTCTATTATAGTCGAAAGGGGCCTTTTTAAGCTTTTATGTATGAAAGCTACGTCGGTTTTAGTATTTTACTGACGTGTACTATATTAACTACGTCGGATTTTGTGTATTTAGAGACGTTGATAAGCATATTTATGTCGGTTTTGTAGTTGTTTTTGACATTTAACATTATTTCAACGTCTGTGTTTTACTAAAACCGTCGTCTATTATAGTCGAAAGGGCCCTTTTTAAGCTTTTATGTATGAAAGCTACGTCGGTTTTAGTATTTTACTGACGTGTACTATATTAACTACGTCGGTTATTTGCCGTCGTTATTTCATGTATGAAAAGACGGCGGTCGATTTCTCGTCGGTTGTAAACCATGATACACGATGGTGGATTACCGTCGTCTATTTCGTTTTTTGTAGTAGTGATGGGTCGGCTATCGAACGCCCCCCCGCGTGAAATGGCACGCCGTCGCATGAAATGGCATGGCCTTGTCGTCGCCACCCCTACCTTGTGCCGCGCGCAGGTTCCAATCGGCTGTGGGGCCTACCTGACGATACAATGAACCCGAAACAAAACAAAACAAAACAAACAAGCAACCCCAATAATTTCGGCAGTGGGCGTCGAGTCCCGCAGTTTCTTCGTTTTCGTTCCTTTCCGGTGCCCGGTTAATTGGAGACGAGCTCCGCGGGGTGACGTCGGACAGATGGCGGAAGCAATTGGAGGGGAGCTGGAGCGACGCGCGTGCAAACCGCTGATCTGGGCGCCGACTTGAGAATTGGGCCCATGAACCGTCGATTTGAAGAGAACGGCGTCACGAGTCAAACTCATTGCGTTGCCATGACTGATGGGCTTTTTCGGGCATCCGACAACGTTCACTAGCCCGAAATCCAGTTTTTTTTTTGAAGTTTTTGGAAACTGCGTTATTTTCCTATTTTAATTCCTTCGTTAATCTTGGGCTTTCTAGGAGTATTTAATCATAGTTTGCCCCGACTGTCACGCTGCGCCCCGGGGTCGTGGAAAAACGAAGAAATCTAGATGACTAAGATGACGGAAAGCAAACGCCCACGACAATTGAAACGTCAAAGAGGCAAAAAAAAAAAAAAAAAAAAGAAGGGATGCAACACGAGGACTTCCCAGGAGGTCACCCATCCTAGTACTACTCTCGCCCAAACTCGCTTAACTTCGGAGTTCTGATGGGATCCGGTGCATGTGAGTTGGTATGATCGCATCCGTTAGCTTATAACGCCAAAAAGTATATAAGCCACGTTTGAGCCATGCCATATGACCATGGGTCGGCTATCGAACGCCCCCCCGCGTGAAATGGCACGCCGTCGCATGAAATGGCATGGCCTTGTCGTCGCCACCCCTACCTTGTGCCGCGCGCAGGTTCCAATCGGCTGTGGGGCCTACCTGACGATACAACTGAACCCGAAACAAAACAAAACAAAACAAACAAGCAACCCCAATAATTTCGGCAGTGGGCGTCGAGTCCCGCAGTTTCTTCGTTTTCGTTCCTTTCCGGTGCCCGGTTAATTGGAGACGAGCTCCGCGGGGTGACGTCGGACAGATGGCGGAAGCAATTGGAGGGGAGCTGGAGCGACGCGCGTGCAAACCGCTGATCTGGGCGCCGACTTGAGAATTGGGCCCATGAACCGTCGATTTGAAGAGAACGGCGTCACGAGTCAAACTCATTGCGTTGCCATGACTGATGGGCTTTTTCGGGCATCCGACAACGTTCACTAGCCCGAAATCCAGTTTTTTTTTTGAAGTTTTTGGAAACTGCGTTATTTTCCTATTTTAATTCCTTCGTTAATCTTGGGCTTTCTAGGAGTATTTAATCATAGTTTGCCCCGACTGTCACGCTGCGCCCCGGGGTCGTGGAAAAACGAAGAAATCTAGATGACTAAGATGACGGAAAGCAAACGCCCACGACAATTGAAACGTCAAAGAGGCAAAAAAAAAAAAAAAAAAAAGAAGGGATGCAACACGAGGACTTCCCAGGAGGTCACCCATCCTAGTACTACTCTCGCCCAAACTCGCTTAACTTCGGAGTTCTGATGGGATCCGGTGCATGTGAGTTGGTATGATCGCATCCGTTAGCTTATAACGCCAAAAAGTATATAAGCCACGTTTGAGCCATGCCATATGACCATGGGTCGGCTATCGAACGCCCCCCCGCGTGAAATGGCACGCCGTCGCATGAAATGGCATGGCCTTGTCGTCGCCACCCCTACCTTGTGCCGCGCGCAGGTTCCAATCGGCTGTGGGGCCTACCTGACGATACAACTGAACCCGAAACAAAACAAAACAAAACAAACAAGCAACCCCAATAATTTCGGCAGTGGGCGTCGAGTCCCGCAGTTTCTTCGTTTTCGTTCCTTTCCGGTGCCCGGTTAATTGGAGACGAGCTCCGCGGGGTGACGTCGGACAGATGGCGGAAGCAATTGGAGGGGAGCTGGAGCGACGCGCGTGCAAACCGCTGATCTGGGCGCCGACTTGAGAATTGGGCCCATGAACCGTCGATTTGAAGAGAACGGCGTCACGAGTCAAACTCATTGCGTTGCCATGACTGATGGGCTTTTTCGGGCATCCGACAACGTTCACTAGCCCGAAATCCAGTTTTTTTTTTGAAGTTTTTGGAAACTGCGTTATTTTCCTATTTTAATTCCTTCGTTAATCTTGGGCTTTCTAGGAGTATTTAATCATAGTTTGCCCCGACTGTCACGCTGCGCCCCGGGGTCGTGGAAAAACGAAGAAATCTAGATGACTAAGATGACGGAAAGCAAACGCCCACGACAATTGAAACGTCAAAGAGGCAAAAAAAAAAAAAAAAAAAAGAAGGGATGCAACACGAGGACTTCCCAGGAGGTCACCCATCCTAGTACTACTCTCGCCCAAACTCGCTTAACTTCGGAGTTCTGATGGGATCCGGTGCATGTGAGTTGGTATGATCGCATCCGTTAGCTTATAACGCCAAAAAGTATATAAGCCACGTTTGAGCCATGCCATATGACCATGGGTCGGCTATCGAACGCCCCCCCGCGTGAAATGGCACGCCGTCGCATGAAATGGCATGGCCTTGTCGTCGCCACCCCTACCTTGTGCCGCGCGCAGGTTCCAATCGGCTGTGGGGCCTACCTGACGATACAATGAACCCGAAACAAAACAAAACAAAACAAACAAGCAACCCCAATAATTTCGGCAGTGGGCGTCGAGTCCCGCAGTTTCTTCGTTTTCGTTCCTTTCCGGTGCCCGGTTAATTGGAGACGAGCTCCGCGGGGTGACGTCGGACAGATGGCGGAAGCAATTGGAGGGGAGCTGGAGCGACGCGCGTGCAAACCGCTGATCTGGGCGCCGACTTGAGAATTGGGCCCATGAACCGTCGATTTGAAGAGAACGGCGTCACGAGTCAAACTCATTGCGTTGCCATGACTGATGGGCTTTTTCGGGCATCCGACAACGTTCACTAGCCCGAAATCCAGTTTTTTTTTTGAAGTTTTTGGAAACTGCGTTATTTTCCTATTTTAATTCCTTCGTTAATCTTGGGCTTTCTAGGAGTATTTAATCATAGTTTGCCCCGACTGTCACGCTGCGCCCCGGGGTCGTGGAAAAACGAAGAAATCTAGATGACTAAGATGACGGAAAGCAAACGCCCACGACAATTGAAACGTCAAAGAGGCAAAAAAAAAAAAAAAAAAAAGAAGGGATGCAACACGAGGACTTCCCAGGAGGTCACCCATCCTAGTACTACTCTCGCCCAAACTCGCTTAACTTCGGAGTTCTGATGGGATCCGGTGCATGTGAGTTGGTATGATCGCATCCGTTAGCTTATAACGCCAAAAAGTATATAAGCCACGTTTGAGCCATGCCATATGACCATGGGTCGGCTATCGAACGCCCCCCCGCGTGAAATGGCACGCCGTCGCATGAAATGGCATGGCCTTGTCGTCGCCACCCCTACCTTGTGCCGCGCGCAGGTTCCAATCGGCTGTGGGGCCTACCTGACGATACAACGAACCCGAAACAAAACAAAACAAAACAAACAAGCAACCCCAATAATTTCGGCAGTGGGCGTCGAGTCCCGCAGTTTCTTCGTTTTCGTTCCTTTCCGGTGCCCGGTTAATTGGAGACGAGCTCCGCGGGGTGACGTCGGACAGATGGCGGAAGCAATTGGAGGGGAGCTGGAGCGACGCGCGTGCAAACCGCTGATCTGGGCGCCGACTTGAGAATTGGGCCCATGAACCGTCGATTTGAAGAGAACGGCGTCACGAGTCAAACTCATTGCGTTGCCATGACTGATGGGCTTTTTCGGGCATCCGACAACGTTCACTAGCCCGAAATCCAGTTTTTTTTTTGAAGTTTTTGGAAACTGCGTTATTTTCCTATTTTAATTCCTTCGTTAATCTTGGGCTTTCTAGGAGTATTTAATCATAGTTTGCCCCGACTGTCACGCTGCGCCCCGGGGTCGTGGAAAAACGAAGAAATCTAGATGACTAAGATGACGGAAAGCAAACGCCCACGACAATTGAAACGTCAAAGAGGCAAAAAAAAAAAAAAAAAAAAGAAGGGATGCAACACGAGGACTTCCCAGGAGGTCACCCATCCTAGTACTACTCTCGCCCAAACTCGCTTAACTTCGGAGTTCTGATGGGATCCGGTGCATGTGAGTTGGTATGATCGCATCCGTTAGCTTATAACGCCAAAAAGTATATAAGCCACGTTTGAGCCATGCCATATGACCATGGGTCGGCTATCGAACGCCCCCCCGCGTGAAATGGCACGCCGTCGCATGAAATGGCATGGCCTTGTCGTCGCCACCCCTACCTTGTGCCGCGCGCAGGTTCCAATCGGCTGTGGGGCCTACCTGACGATACAACTGAACCCGAAACAAAACAAAACAAAACAAACAAGCAACCCCAATAATTTCGGCAGTGGGCGTCGAGTCCCGCAGTTTCTTCGTTTTCGTTCCTTTCCGGTGCCCGGTTAATTGGAGACGAGCTCCGCGGGGTGACGTCGGACAGATGGCGGAAGCAATTGGAGGGGAGCTGGAGCGACGCGCGTGCAAACCGCTGATCTGGGCGCCGACTTGAGAATTGGGCCCATGAACCGTCGATTTGAAGAGAACGGCGTCACGAGTCAAACTCATTGCGTTGCCATGACTGATGGGCTTTTTCGGGCATCCGACAACGTTCACTAGCCCGAAATCCAGTTTTTTTTTTGAAGTTTTTGGAAACTGCGTTATTTTCCTATTTTAATTCCTTCGTTAATCTTGGGCTTTCTAGGAGTATTTAATCATAGTTTGCCCCGACTGTCACGCTGCGCCCCGGGGTCGTGGAAAAACGAAGAAATCTAGATGACTAAGATGACGGAAAGCAAACGCCCACGACAATTGAAACGTCAAAGAGGCAAAAAAAAAAAAAAAAAAAAGAAGGGATGCAACACGAGGACTTCCCAGGAGGTCACCCATCCTAGTACTACTCTCGCCCAAACTCGCTTAACTTCGGAGTTCTGATGGGATCCGGTGCATGTGAGTTGGTATGATCGCATCCGTTAGCTTATAACGCCAAAAAGTATATAAGCCACGTTTGAGCCATGCCATATGACCATGGGTCGGCTATCGAACGCCCCCCCGCGTGAAATGGCACGCCGTCGCATGAAATGGCATGGCCTTGTCGTCGCCACCCCTACCTTGTGCCGCGCGCAGGTTCCAATCGGCTGTGGGGCCTACCTGACGATACAACTGAACCCGAAACAAAACAAAACAAAACAAACAAGCAACCCCAATAATTTCGGCAGTGGGCGTCGAGTCCCGCAGTTTCTTCGTTTTCGTTCCTTTCCGGTGCCCGGTTAATTGGAGACGAGCTCCGCGGGGTGACGTCGGACAGATGGCGGAAGCAATTGGAGGGGAGCTGGAGCGACGCGCGTGCAAACCGCTGATCTGGGCGCCGACTTGAGAATTGGGCCCATGAACCGTCGATTTGAAGAGAACGGCGTCACGAGTCAAACTCATTGCGTTGCCATGACTGATGGGCTTTTTCGGGCATCCGACAACGTTCACTAGCCCGAAATCCAGTTTTTTTTTTGAAGTTTTTGGAAACTGCGTTATTTTCCTATTTTAATTCCTTCGTTAATCTTGGGCTTTCTAGGAGTATTTAATCATAGTTTGCCCCGACTGTCACGCTGCGCCCCGGGGTCGTGGAAAAACGAAGAAATCTAGATGACTAAGATGACGGAAAGCAAACGCCCACGACAATTGAAACGTCAAAGAGGCAAAAAAAAAAAAAAAAAAAAGAAGGGATGCAACACGAGGACTTCCCAGGAGGTCACCCATCCTAGTACTACTCTCGCCCAAACTCGCTTAACTTCGGAGTTCTGATGGGATCCGGTGCATGTGAGTTGGTATGATCGCATCCGTTAGCTTATAACGCCAAAAAGTATATAAGCCACGTTTGAGCCATGCCATATGACCATGGGTCGGCTATCGAACGCCCCCCCGCGTGAAATGGCACGCCGTCGCATGAAATGGCATGGCCTTGTCGTCGCCACCCCTACCTTGTGCCGCGCGCAGGTTCCAATCGGCTGTGGGGCCTACCTGACGATACAACGAACCCGAAACAAAACAAAACAAAACAAACAAGCAACCCCAATAATTTCGGCAGTGGGCGTCGAGTCCCGCAGTTTCTTCGTTTTCGTTCCTTTCCGGTGCCCGGTTAATTGGAGACGAGCTCCGCGGGGTGACGTCGGACAGATGGCGGAAGCAATTGGAGGGGAGCTGGAGCGACGCGCGTGCAAACCGCTGATCTGGGCGCCGACTTGAGAATTGGGCCCATGAACCGTCGATTTGAAGAGAACGGCGTCACGAGTCAAACTCATTGCGTTGCCATGACTGATGGGCTTTTTCGGGCATCCGACAACGTTCACTAGCCCGAAATCCAGTTTTTTTTTTGAAGTTTTTGGAAACTGCGTTATTTTCCTATTTTAATTCCTTCGTTAATCTTGGGCTTTCTAGGAGTATTTAATCATAGTTTGCCCCGACTGTCACGCTGCGCCCCGGGGTCGTGGAAAAACGAAGAAATCTAGATGACTAAGATGACGGAAAGCAAACGCCCACGACAATTGAAACGTCAAAGAGGCAAAAAAAAAAAAAAAAAAAGAAGGGATGCAACACGAGGACTTCCCAGGAGGTCACCCATCCTAGTACTACTCTCGCCCAAACTCGCTTAACTTCGGAGTTCTGATGGGATCCGGTGCATGTGAGTTGGTATGATCGCATCCGTTAGCTTATAACGCCAAAAAGTATATAAGCCACGTTTGAGCCATGCCATATGACCATGGGTCGGCTATCGAACGCCCCCCCGCGTGAAATGGCACGCCGTCGCATGAAATGGCATGGCCTTGTCGTCGCCACCCCTACCTTGTGCCGCGCGCAGGTTCCAATCGGCTGTGGGGCCTACCTGACGATACAATGAACCCGAAACAAAACAAAACAAAACAAACAAGCAACCCCAATAATTTCGGCAGTGGGCGTCGAGTCCCGCAGTTTCTTCGTTTTCGTTCCTTTCCGGTGCCCGGTTAATTGGAGACGAGCTCCGCGGGGTGACGTCGGACAGATGGCGGAAGCAATTGGAGGGGAGCTGGAGCGACGCGCGTGCAAACCGCTGATCTGGGCGCCGACTTGAGAATTGGGCCCATGAACCGTCGATTTGAAGAGAACGGCGTCACGAGTCAAACTCATTGCGTTGCCATGACTGATGGGCTTTTTCGGGCATCCGACAACGTTCACTAGCCCGAAATCCAGTTTTTTTTTTGAAGTTTTTGGAAACTGCGTTATTTTCCTATTTTAATTCCTTCGTTAATCTTGGGCTTTCTAGGAGTATTTAATCATAGTTTGCCCCGACTGTCACGCTGCGCCCCGGGGTCGTGGAAAAACGAAGAAATCTAGATGACTAAGATGACGGAAAGCAAACGCCCACGACAATTGAAACGTCAAAGAGGCAAAAAAAAAAAAAAAAAAAAGAAGGGATGCAACACGAGGACTTCCCAGGAGGTCACCCATCCTAGTACTACTCTCGCCCAAACTCGCTTAACTTCGGAGTTCTGATGGGATCCGGTGCATGTGAGTTGGTATGATCGCATCCGTTAGCTTATAACGCCAAAAAGTATATAAGCCACGTTTGAGCCATGCCATATGACCATGGGTCGGCTATCGAACGCCCCCCCGCGTGAAATGGCACGCCGTCGCATGAAATGGCATGGCCTTGTCGTCGCCACCCCTACCTTGTGCCGCGCGCAGGTTCCAATCGGCTGTGGGGCCTACCTGACGATACAATGAACCCGAAACAAAACAAAACAAAACAAACAAGCAACCCCAATAATTTCGGCAGTGGGCGTCGAGTCCCGCAGTTTCTTCGTTTTCGTTCCTTTCCGGTGCCCGGTTAATTGGAGACGAGCTCCGCGGGGTGACGTCGGACAGATGGCGGAAGCAATTGGAGGGGAGCTGGAGCGACGCGCGTGCAAACCGCTGATCTGGGCGCCGACTTGAGAATTGGGCCCATGAACCGTCGATTTGAAGAGAACGGCGTCACGAGTCAAACTCATTGCGTTGCCATGACTGATGGGCTTTTTCGGGCATCCGACAACGTTCACTAGCCCGAAATCCAGTTTTTTTTTTGAAGTTTTTGGAAACTGCGTTATTTTCCTATTTTAATTCCTTCGTTAATCTTGGGCTTTCTAGGAGTATTTAATCATAGTTTGCCCCGACTGTCACGCTGCGCCCCGGGGTCGTGGAAAAACGAAGAAATCTAGATGACTAAGATGACGGAAAGCAAACGCCCACGACAATTGAAACGTCAAAGAGGCAAAAAAAAAAAAAAAAAAAAGAAGGGATGCAACACGAGGACTTCCCAGGAGGTCACCCATCCTAGTACTACTCTCGCCCAAACTCGCTTAACTTCGGAGTTCTGATGGGATCCGGTGCATGTGAGTTGGTATGATCGCATCCGTTAGCTTATAACGCCAAAAAGTATATAAGCCACGTTTGAGCCATGCCATATGACCATGGGTCGGCTATCGAACGCCCCCCCGCGTGAAATGGCACGCCGTCGCATGAAATGGCATGGCCTTGTCGTCGCCACCCCTACCTTGTGCCGCGCGCAGGTTCCAATCGGCTGTGGGGCCTACCTGACGATACAATGAACCCGAAACAAAACAAAACA
>BPUM01001160.1:0-89410 GCA_020521455.1 Prunus kanzakura | reverse complement strand
GGTATCATCATAACATGGTGGGTGGAGTCATTTGTCCAGTTTTGAGTGAAATCCAATCGCTAGAACTACGGAATACACCAACCACTCCAATAAGGAACGAACTGCCTTCGAAACTGAATTGTCAAATTTCTTACCTCTATTGACTTCCGATCGAGCCCAAAACTTGGGCATCATCTTAATATGGTGGGAGGAGACATTTGGTGTGTTTTGAGTGAAATCCAATCGCTAGAACTACAGAATACACCAACCACTCCAGTTCGGAACGGACTGCCTTTGAACTTGAATTGTCCAATTTCTTACACCTATTGATTTCCAATCGATCCCAAAACTTGGACAACATCATAATATGGTCGGAGGAGGCATTTGTTGAGTTTTGAGTGAAATCCAATTGCTAGAACTCTGCAAGACACCAACCACTGCCTTTGAACCTGAATTGTCCAATTTCTTACACCTGTTGATTTCCAATCGAGCCCAAAACTTGGGCATCATCCCAATACTGTGGGAGGAATAGTTTGGTGAGTTTTAAGTGAAATCCAATCTTTAGAACTACGGAATACACCAACCGCTCGAATTCGGAACGAACTGCCTTTGAACTTGAATTGTTCAATTTCTTACACCTATTGATTTCTGATCGAGCCCAATCCTTGGACAACATCACAATATGGTGGGAGTAGTCATTTGGTGAGTTTTGAGTGAAATCCAATCGCTAGGACTACAGAATACTCCAACCACTCCAACAAGGAACGAACTGCCTTTGAACTTGAATTGTCCAATTTCATACACATATTGATTTCCGATCGAGCCCAAAACTTGGGCATCATCAGAATATCGTGGGAGGAATCATTTGGTGAGTTTTGAGTGAAATCCAGTCTTTAGAACTACGGAATACACCAACCACTTGAATTCGGAACGAACTGCCTTTGAACTTGAATTGTCCAATTTCTTGCACCTGTTGATTTCCGATCGAGCCCAAAACTTGGGCATCATCATAATATGGTGGGAGGAGTCATTTGTCCAGTTTTGAGTGAAATCCAATCGCTAGAACTACGGAATACACCAACCACTCCAATAAGGAATGAACTGCCTATGAACCTGAATTGTCCAATTTCTTACCCCTATTGATTTCTGATCGAGCCCAAAACTTGGGCATCTTAATAATATGGTGGGAGGAGTCATTTGGTGAGTTTTGAGTGAAATCCAATCGCTAGAACTATACAATACACCAACCACTCCGATTCGGAACGAACTGCCTTTAAATTTGAATTGTCCAATTTCTTACACCTACTGATTTCCGATAGATCCCAAAACTTGGGCATCATCTGAATATGGTGGGAGGAGTTGTTTGGTGAGTTTTGAGTGAAATCCAATCGTTTGAACTATGCAATACACCATCCACTCCGATTCGGAACAAACTGACTTTGACCATGAATTGTCCAATTTCTTACACGTATTGATTTCCGATCGAGCCCAAAACTTAGACAATATCATAATATTGTGGCAGAAGTCATTTGGTGAGTTTTGAGAGAAATCCAATTGCTAGAACTATGCAATACACCAACGACTCCGATTCCGAACGAACTGCCTTTGAACTTGAATTGTCCAATTTCTTACACCTATTGATTTCTGATCGAGCCCAAAACTTGGGCATCATTATAATATGGTGGGAGGCGTCATTTGGTGAGTTTTGAGTGAAATCCAATAGCTAGAACTTCGGAATATACCAGGCAATCCAACAAGGAACGAACTGCCTTTGAACTTGAATTGTCCAATTTCTTACACCTATTGATTTCCGATCGAGCCCCAAACTTGGGCATCATCATAATATGGTGGGAGGAGTCATTTGGTGTGTTTTGAGTCAAATCCAATTGTCTACCGTGCAGATCTCACAGCCTGTGGTTCCGGGCCGAGGGGATATGCGTTGACACGCGGCTTCCTGCTTTTGGATGCGGTGCGTTTGTGCGCGGGCGTGCCAGCACTGTCTACCGTGCGTCGAGATGTGGTTTGGATGGAAAAGGTTAATTGGTGCGCCTGTTTGGACTTGACTTCTGATCAAGCGATTGTGGCCGAGAGAGGAACTGATGTCGGCCGTTAGGTTCACGGCCTGAGCTACAAGGCCGTTTAGCGGTGATGTTGGTGGTGGATTTTGGGCGGTGCTCCGGCGCGTTGCTCAGTGAGCAACGGTCGTATGATATATGGGGTGAATGAGCGAATAACAGGGATGGTGCTACGGTGCCTTGAAAATCAAGGGTCATATGATATATTGATGAACGGATTTTCCTTACAAACTAACGCTACTCCTATGAAAGCAAGTAAAATATTGAAAGTGCATTACAGGAAAATATAAGTTGCTTCGTGGGAGGCTTTGGTTTGGTGTTTGAACCCTTTGAATGTAGCTTGAGCCTTGTATTTATAGGAAGAGTTCCTGGAGGAGTAATCGAGGCTGAAAATCTGCATGGTGGAGCCTGATCAGAGCAAGTGGGCAGTCCAATCGACATCTGGGATCGTGAAGTATGGTGGTGTGACCCCATAAATCCTGGTGAATCTCGACTGCCGCCTTGATCGTGGGTTCTGCGCTTCTGGCCGTGGGGATGCATTTATTGCTCTGATAGCTGGTCACCTAATCTCTCAAGCTGCAAGAATCATTGTGAGAATGTCTGCGTCTAATCACCCTGTTTTCTGTCGCCAAATCCTGACTTCAATCACTTCCCCCCTTCTCTCGTGCATTACATGCTTATTCATGGCCAGTGGGTTTGCTGCAATAAACAGAGGCAATACCTCATTAAATGAAGTATGGGACCCTGCTGTCACGTGATGATTTGACTTTAATACCTCTGGCCGTGGTTTTGTTCGGCCTCGGCCTCGGCCTGTAATCGAGGCCGAGATGATCATGCCTTCGCAATTTTTCCTTTGTCTTCAGGAAGGCCAAACATCCTTGGCAAAATGCCGCATTTTAGTCCCTCGAGCAAGTGCTAGGACCGAGAAAAAGGGAGCCCTTCGGTCAGTTCATGGCCGTGATTTATTAGGCACAAACATTGCCCCCACATCCCCGGATTCTTCGGCCTCGGCATGAGTAGGGCCGAATGGATTCCAGGGGATGGACCCTTCGCATTCCTTCTGAAGTGATTGACAACTGGGGCATTAAATGCGCAGGTCAGTCGGCGCATTTAATGCCCAAGCACGTCGTGCAGGCCATCATTACCCAGGGCGTCGCTTCGTTTCGTCAGAGGAAACGACGGCCTCTGGGCTTCCGACACGTCATCGTGCCTTTTGAGCACGCTATCAGAACGTTACGTCTCTCGAGAGAGACATGCCCTTACATTTCGAATTCTAGCACCAATATAAAATCCCAAACTTCTTTGCTTTTTCTTTACGCTTTCAGAATTCTCAGACGCCCAAGCTTTGTCAAAAAACTCTCTCAATCCTTCAATCCTTCCACGCTCTTAAGCCTCCAAGTTTACCAGAGGACCTTGCCTGTAACCACGACTTCCCTTCATCTTTGAGTTTCGTCCTTGCAAAAACCCACAATCCCTCACCCTTTTCCGGGCTTCCTTCTGGTGTTCTTCACGTTCATCGCCTTTTCTCAGCATTTTCCCTCCAAATACCCAACTTAGATCCGTTTTGATGGCCTCCAGTACCTCCACACCCGCTGAAGCTCGGTCCCAAGCCTTCCAAACTGAGTTCGAGGATATTTGCCGAGAAATCCAAGGCTCGATCCTACCCAATATCATCATGCCTTGGACTGATGATGACGGCGTTGCCACTGATTCTTGCATTCTCGGCCCCTCTGTTGATGGCGGAATGCCAGAGAGGCTGGTGGCCCATTTGAAGAACAATCTGGTGGACTTCTCGGCCTTTGACAGGGGGGACTTCCAAGATTGGAATGTCGTCGGGCCGCAACCCCAATGGCCGACCTCGACCCCAGACTGGGAAAAATGGCTGCCGAGGATGGAGCACTTCTTCGGCCAGCAATGGAAGGATCAAGGCATCTACCACTTGATCAAGCTGTTCGATCTGCCGCTCGTCATGGATCGGTCGCTCTTGGCCGCGGCCTTGTGCTTTTGGTCGTCACCACCAACACCATGAACCTTCGGTTCGGCATGATGACGCCTACCGTTTTAGACATGGCCGCCCTGTTCGGCCTTTCTCCTCTCGGCGTGGAAGTGAACGCCGCACTTGTTGCTCCCGAGGTGGAAGGGAGTTTTAAGCCCACATGGCCCACTCTTACGTGAGTCGCCGGGAGCAAGGCGAAGAACATGCTCAACTACTCCAGTTTTTACAGCAACTTCGGAGTAGAGGATAGCGCCGAAGATGACACCATCGCCCCCCTCGGCGAAGTTGAGCACGCCGTATTCTTGCTGTACTGGCTATGCAAGTTTGTGTTCTGCACCCAGGCAAACAAAATCACCCTGGAGTTCGCCCACCTAGCCGATTATCTTGCTCAGGACGGAAGGTTAGCCCTCGGCCCATTCCTGCTCGGCCACATCTACCACACGCTTCACGACATCGTCACCGATGGGATGAAGCCGAAGCACGGTGGTCTGCTTTGGGCCTTCCAATTCTGGCTGCAAGCTTATTTCCCAGAGCTGAGCGCGCTGGCCAACGCATTCGCCCGAGCCCACAGGAAGCATAACACCTCGGCCCTCTGCTACAAATTTTTCTATGGCCTGGCCGAGAGAACGGGCACGCAGTTCCGCGTCTGCCTTACACTATTCCTAGCGCACGACCTTTCCGTCATTCCAGATGGCGAGACGGAAAACGACTTGAAGGAGATCTGGGGCTCCTTCCTAGTGTCGCGCTATCTTCACTGCGGCCTGTCCAAGGCCGGGGCCGAGGTTTACCTGCCAAACTTCGTGGCGCGGAAATTCGGCCTGATTCAGACGGCCCCACTTCCCCCCTTGTCAACGAACCGGCTCTCATCCTGGAGAGCCGAGGTCACCCAGCAGCACGGCATAGCTGGCATTTCCTTCCAGCTCCAAAAGGGGATGACCTTCCTGACTCTGACGCCCTGGTCGCATCGTAATGCGTATGACAAGGATGGAAGGGTATGGTATGAGGAGTGTATCTCGGCCAGATTTATCCGGCCTGTTGAAGAGGCTGCGAGGGTGGCTCTGAAGAATGCAGATTGGGACCCCCTCCCCCCCAGGGCAGCAAAGTGAAGATGACATCGACCGGGCCTCCTCGATCGAGTACCTCGGCAGCGGCCGTACCTAGGGTGACGGCCCCTCCTTTGGCTGGAGCAACGGTCGTGGCTTCGACCGTGGCCCCAGCTCCCAGGGCGACGGCGGTGGTGGGGGCGCACAGGACTGTGCCGTCCTCTCCTCCTGTTCGGCCGAGTGCCGTTGCTGGTAAGCACTCTTCTTTACATTTTTCCTTTATTTTCTTCGTCCTCCTTGAGCCACCTTTGTCCTTGTTTATCTTACTCCTTACTTCTTCTTTTTTTCTTTCTCTTCGTATACACAGCCCCGGGTCGCAAGAGGGGTCGGGAGGCACCAAGCATTGAGGCCGCAACGGTTGAGGCTGCACCGGCCCAGAGTGCCGTGGCTGAGACGGCGGCTTTAGAGCGGCCGAGGAAAAGGGCCCTCCTTGTTTTCTCGGAGGGCGAGGACGAGGAGGAAGTCCCTCCTGTGATTGTAAGTGAAGCCCCTCCTGTGGCCATAAGTATTCCTCGATTTCTTCCCTCTTCTTTATTTCTCCAGGTCACCCCCCCCCCCCTCTTTATACACTTTGGTAATCCGGTTCTTTCCTCAAGACGAAGTAGTGGTCGAGGAGGAAGCTACGGCCGAGGTGCCGAATGTAGAGGAAGCGGCCGCTGCCGAGATGGTGGTCGAGGAAGTGGTTGAGATTCTGGATGCCGCGACCGCGTCCGCCAGAAGTGCCACTGCTGAGGAGGCCGCTGAGGAGGCTGCCGAAGAGGCCGCTGCGGACGTGCCCGATGACGAAGCCATTGTCGTGGAACCAACGCGGACCGCCCCAGTGGAAGTCCTTTCGGCTGCTTCTGTCGTGCCTTCCTCAGCTGCTACCGCGTCTGCCGAGCCGTCGCCGTCCGCTCCTGGCCGTCCATGGTTGCTGCAATCGTGCCCCCAGCGCCGTTGTCCCAGGGCTCGACGGTGGTGACCGAGCTGGAGGGAACCGAGACCACCGTCGTGGGCGTGCCGAATCTCGTGCGGGCTACTTCGGCAGTCCTGACCGAGCTTTCGGTCACAGAAGTTCCGGCCGTGCTGCTTGCCGTTGCAGTGAGTACTTAGCCCCTTTCCTCGGAACTTCTATTCCCTAGTTGGTAGTTTCAAATCTGACATCCTTTTATTCTTTGCTTTCCAGGAGCCCACCTCCTCTGATGATCTCGCGGAGCTATACGCCAGTCTTCACGAGGAAGGAGGCACCTCGGTCCCAACCGGACCGTTGGACGAAGACTCCAGGGCCGCAGTTGAGCAGCTCCGGGGTTTTTTCCATATTGGGTTCCACCAGGTGGCCAGTGCCGAAACTTTCATGGAGTTCAGGTCCTGCCTGGATACGGCCATGGCACTTGGCCTTTTGGATTCGTCACAACTGGACGAGTTGCAAGCTTGTCTGATCGAGGGTGAGGAGATGATCAACCGGTATGCCGAAGCCGGGATGAATATGGCCGAGGGATGTTCCCTGGAGCAAGAGTTGGCGGAAATAAAACAACAGGCTCAACTTGCGATGGCTCAACTGCAGGAGAACGACCTCGTCGTTAAAAGAGAAAATGAAGAGCTGGCGCAAGTTGAAGCCCAAATTGCCGAGCTCCAGGCCCGACGCGACGCCATCCTTGAGCGCCGAAATAATGCGGCCGCGATCGGTGCGGAATTGAAGTCTTCGGCCAGGCAGCTACTGAAGGCAGCGGCCGAGAAGAAGAAAGCCTTGGCCGAGAGGAAGCTGATCAGGGCACGGTGGTTAGCGAGGGGATCACCTGCCTCATCTGGGGGATGTTCAGCGAGGGGATCTAGGCGGCGGCCATCTAAAGTTTGTTTTGGGATGTAATATTTAAACATATTTTCTCTCTTTTTTGTACACAGCCACATACAGATACATGTATATATTATTTCGGCCCTGACTGGCCGTTCTCTTTTTTTTCTGTAAAAAAAAAAAACTTTAATCTAAATATAAGGTGTAGGCCTTCTTTTCTGTATGACCGAATGTATACTTTTTGCCTTGTATTGGCCGCACTGTTCGTCTAGCTCGTTCGCCTACCTCCCCCTCTTTTTCTTTTTGACTTTTTGGTCGTATGCCCTCGGTGTTTGTGCCTAATAAATCACGGCCATGAGCTGACGAAGGGCTTCCTTTTCTCGGCCCTAGCACTTGCTCGAAAGACGAACACTATGCCAAAAAAGGGCTTTAGCAACGGATAAAATCCGTTGCCTATTACACATAAATACCGTGGTATTCAAGCCTGTTGCCTATTACCATGTAATAGGCAACGGATATTCTCCGTCGCTGTTTGTCACTTACTACATCAGATATTTGGTAAACTCCGATGCGTAAATGATTTCCGGGTGCCAAAAAAAGGTTGACTTCTAATGCCTAAACCTGAAACAACATCAGTAGTTTCAAAAGGGATGAGGCTAAAGAGGTCTAATAGCATCAGTGACATCTACTATGCTGATGCATATTATCAATTACAACATCGTAGAAACAAATAATGGTGTTGTGAATTATGTTATACATCATCGCTTTTTTTATTTTGCAGACATAAAAAGCCTCCAATAGTGCTAGTGGTTGCATAAATGCTGTTGCTACTTGTCGTTTTAGCCATCTCTGATGATAGATGTCTGGTTGTTGTTTTTATCTTTCAACTTCAGTTATTTCTGAAAAACTGAAGTTGTTATAAACAATAGGCATCACTTATGTAATTAAAGGGTAGGTATTTTGCTTGTTTCACATCACACTTTACTTAGTTACTATGTTAGTATTCAAGAAAGGCCTCATTTCCAAATCATGTTGTGTTGCCATTGCTCATAAAACAAAACATTATATAAACAGTAATTTAAATATATCCATAATTGTCTATATATATATATAAGCAAAATACTTGAATGATCCATATTTGTCACATCCAAATCACAATTTTACCAGCACTACACCACAAATTATCCATACTTGCCTATGCATAAGCAAAATACTAACTAGAAAGACATGTAAAATGAAGGAATGTTTAGCTCAATCAAAAAGCCATTCTGGGACATGAGTTGCCAATTCTTCTTGCACTTCATCCAATTCCATTTGGGTGTATGTGTCCTTCCTTCTAGCTTTATACTGGGAAAAAAGAAAAAGAAAAAAAGCATGTAAATTGTAAACACGAACAGCAGAAATATGAACATAAACTTAAAAAGTGCAAGGTACTAAATTTGCATAAGATATGTTGTCACTTCAAATTGACCAATATGCAAATTTACCAAATCATATTGGTGAATAAGAAAATCTAATTTGTCAACCAAACTAATTAGATGACAACAAGTCATTAAATGGATCCCACTTCATGTTTCAACTAGGAATTAAATGATCATGTGATGGGGTAGAGAGTAAGCAAGAATCAATTTTTCTGTTAAGAGTAAGATAAGAGTCAATGGTGAACCATATGCAACCAGACCTCAGCATAAGAGTCAATTCTATTAGTTTTTTTTATCTAGAGAAGAAACTTCATAAATCATGAACTCAGCAGCAAAAAAATCAGAACACATTACTTCATTAGACATGGGACCATGTTTTTCAGTTTTTTGGTTTTTTTTCTAAATCTTCATTGGAAAAATTGTTAGCAAATTGGTAAAAGTGCTCCATGGCATCAGATTTACACCTCACAGTCATGAAACTTTCACGCAATCAGGGAAAAACATTAATGTTTTGAGATCATAATGCACATGCCAAGAGAGGTAGAGAAACTACACCAATGCCATCAAAATCAGAGATGTTACCAGTTTGACAGTGTGTATCATACTCCCAAGTTGTCTAGGTCTGGGGTCTCTCCCTGCAGCAAACTGGACCTGCTTTCACAAGATTGAATACCTAAAGGGAATGAGCAGAAACCAAAGAGAAGAAAGAGGAAAGCGAAAACAAAGAGAAAAAAAATCCAATAATGCTTTCTTCCCTAGCTCTTGCTAACTGTCTGGCATATATGTAGCCAATTGTAAGACACAACATATGTATGTGCAATGGCTCATCCTTCAAATGGCAATGAAAGTATGAACTGGATGCTTAATCTCAATATGAATTCAGAAACATGAAATCAATGAACTTCATCATCAAGATTATCAGGATGAGCTTCTGACATATAGCTGCAATTAGGGATAATCTTTTCTTTAAGTTCACTGATACCCTCAAAAATAAAGAAATTAAATTTACTTGATCGAGAAGCATCACAAGTCTGCAACTGAAGAAAATGCACTACTACTGAGTTGAGATACGAGAGTAAGGAAATACCCCAAGTCGAAATGCAGTCCCTCTGTTCCGGCAATCTTCAGCCAGTATTTTGGTAGCTTGTAAGGCCTCTTCCATGCTGGCTCCAGAGGCAATCACAACACAGACAATGGCACCTGCAGAGGAACCAGCTAATGGTGTGGTTTCCTGCACAAATCACACACATGCTACTTCTGAATACAGACCTAGAACCAAAGATAATGACTGTTCACCTTCATAAGGGAATAACAGGCAACTTAAAGGCAAGCAAAATACAAACAGAATATGTGCAAAATAAAAACAATCATAAAAGACGCAAACTTTTACGATTCATTACCACAATTAGTGCATATGCAACCAAAGCAACCACTCCAAACCCAATAAAACTTACCTCAATCCAAGAATATTACAAAAGAATCAAAGTTACCTTTAAATTTAGCAAGCACAAACAAGGGGGTCCTTTATTTGTAGTAAATCAAATATGCTTCTTCGACCCCCTCATTGAACAAGTAACAAATGTATCCTTCTCGCATCAATGAACATTGGCAACTATATATGTGTCATGTAAATATCTATATCTTCCTACCAAATTCTCAATAAAACTCAGACACCCTAATTCCAATTAGATCTCAATAAATCTCAATATATGGATAAGCTCCTCATACATATGTCTTGATGTTAGAAATACATTGTAGTTGACATAATTGATAATTTGATGAACAGTAAATAGTTTTACCTGAAAATTCTATGCTGGAAGAGGATCATTTGGGTTTTTATCCGGATGAACCTGCATTGCCTCCAAGCAACACAAAAGTTTTAATTAAATTAAAATTTGCATATTTGTTAATGCAGTAAGTGTTCATATGAAAAATGATTCGTAAAAGAGAATATGGATGGATCTACTACGATTATTGTAGAACCAAATGAGGAACAAGCAACTGAAATAAGCATCAAAATTCTAATCATCCTTAATCAAATTTAGGGCTAACAATTCTCTATCAGCTTCTGTGAACAATCAAACTAGAAAGATGAAGAGGCAAGTGAAGATTACCTTCATGTAATAAGCTTTCTTGATATCGGCCTCGGTAGCCGTTGGGCTCACTCCAAGAACATCGTAATACTCTGTCTCCTTCACCATTTTTTTTCTCCTTCTTCTGATCGGTCAAATTTTTGTTTCGCAGTTCGTGAGGCAATGAGGGAGGGAGGGAGGAACCAAAATAATAAAAATAAAATACAAAAAATAAACAGGAAAAAGAAGATAAGAGAAAATATTCACAATAATAATAAAAAGATTCCCCTACGGACCACTCGGGCTCGAGACGCGTTGTTTCTAATTCTCCCTCTTTTTGTACCAAAAAATAAAAATAAAAATGAATTAAGAGATCACAAAAATCAGAAACTTTAGATCCTCTTAAAAAGAGAGACTAATCAGAAAATCTTAGGACAATGATTACAAATGGGAGAATAAATGACAAAATGAAGAGACCACCATTACTACTATAAATCCAACAATGCCCTATTAATCAGCCATTTTCTTTTGTGCTTCTCTTTGTCTAGACTAATAAATCCACATGGAACAGCAGATATGGCAACAAGACAAAAAACAAAAAACAAATAAGTGCTTAATTGAGTCAGGGGAGGGAGGGACCACATTATAACTTACTAAGCATATCATAGTAATATACTAATTCAAACAAAGGTTTCAAAGGATGCAAAGAAAACACTTTTCTGCTAGAATAGATATAAGAAACTTTTCTGCTAGAAGTAAACTTGCAAAGGATGCAAAGAAAAAAACAAAAAAAAAACAGCGATGAATGCCTTTCAAAGTAACCAATACAGTCACAGGCTCCTTCTCCATGCTCAAGAAGCTCCACATGTATTTTATAAGCTTCCAAAAGAAGGCAATAGTGAACAGAACAACCAAGATTTTCTGAAAAACAACAATATTCTCCATTTTCTCAAAAACAGACAGATGCAACAAACAATTCCTGTTAAAATCAGGACAATCCAATCCTATGTTTTTATATAGGTGTAAGAGTACCATGATTGAAACAAAGAATCTACAGGGCACTTCCAGAACAAGGCAATCAGATGCCAAAACAAAGTCCACAAGATACTTAGAAATATAGAACATATCAAATTATTCCAAAGAACATAACCAAACCCTCTATTTGGTCTCCTCCTAAACCAAGGAACACAAAAAATTAATAAAAATAACAATCTCAAATCCATGCTTGTTGAAGAATTCATCTCAACATAACAACAATTTTATTGATCTCATAACAACAGCAAAAAAACTTGAAATTCTTCTTTTCATCCACATTTTCATTCAAGCCAACCAAACAGAGAAAATAATACTGAAAAGGAAGTAAATTTTGAAAGAATGACCATACCAGCAGCACCAGTGACAAGAACTCGAACTGGGTCTTTTGCCATTGCTGTAGAGTGTGGTTTTGGATAGAGAAAATCATCACAAAGGTGAAAACCAGTCAATAATTTCCACAAATTACAGAAGAAAATAAATAAATAATCGGAGCAAATTAATACGAACAGTAGAAATACCATCTGTATCATCTTCAAAAGGAGAAAACAGTCTCTTGGGTTGTTCATTATTAGTGAACGATGATAATCGTAAGCAACAAACCCAAGAATCAAAACAAGCGTTTTAAACAAAAAAAAACCCTAAAAATAGATTTGAGAGAAAGAAAGGGAAAGAGAGAATACTGCTGACGAAGAGCTGCGAGCTCAATCTTTTGGCCATCTGTGTCAACCCAAATCCCAGATATCTGCTTTTTCGTTGAGCATGAAATGTGAAGAAGCAGATTTAACATTTATAAGAACATATAGGAAGAAAAACGAGATCCAGACTCAGACTGGCTTGATGGAGGAGAAAGAAGAAAGAGAGAGAGTTTGAGAGGGACTGATAAAGAATGAGAGGGAGAGGGGACTGAAAAAATTGAGAGGGATATGGAAGTTAGGGCGAGAGTTTGAGAGGGACTGAAAAATTTGAGAGGGAGATAGAATCTAGGGCGAGAGTTTGAGAGGGACTGAAAAATTTGAGAGGGAGATAGAATCTAGGGCGAGAGTTTGAGAGGGAGAGCGTGAAATTTTTTGGACTAGCGTTGACTACCCCTTTTGGCATCCGAGGCTTTTTTTTTTAAAAAAATGTCCCTCTTAAAAAAAATAGGCAAATCGCTTTAGGCATCTATGATTATGAGAACGATGCTAAAAGGGAATCAAAGGCATCGTCATAAAAAACCAAATATTCGTACTAATGTCATTGTATTTGTTTAGTATCGTTATTTACAAAATTGATGCCTAAAGTATTAATAGCATCGATTTTCAGTAAACCGATGCCTATGTAGTGTTGCTAAAAGTGAAATTTGGCATAGTGGAAAACAAGGCGTTTCGCCAAGATGTTTGGCCTTCCTGAAAAGAAAGGAAAAATTGCGAACGCATGATCATCTCGGCCTCGATTACAGGCCGAGGCCGAGGCCGAACAAAACCACGGCCAGAGGTGTTAAAGTCAAATCATCACGTGACAGCAGGGTCCCATACTTCATTTAATGAGGTATTGCCTCTGTTTATTGCAGCAAACCCACTAGCCACGAATGAGCATTTAATGCACGAGAGAAGGGGGGAAGTGATTGAAGTTAGGGTTTGGCGACAGGAAACAGAGTGATTAGACGCAGACATTAGGTAACCAGCTATCAGAGCAATAAATGCGTCCCCACGGCCAGAAGCGCAGAACCCACGATCAAGGCGGCGGCCGAGATTCACCAGGATTTATGGGGTCACACCACCATACTTCACGATCCCAAATGTCGATTGGACTGCCCACTTGCTCTGATCAGGCTCCACCACGCAGATTTTCAGCCTCGATTACTCCTCCAAGAACTCCTCCTATAAATACAAGGCTCAAGCTACATTCAAAGGGTTCAAACACCAAACCAAAGCCTCCCACGGAGCAACTTATATTTTCCTGTAATGCACTTTCAATATTTTACTTGCTTTCCTAGGAGTAGTGTTAGTTTGTAAGGAAAATCCGTTCATCAATATATCATACGACCCTTGATTTTCAAGGCGCCGGAGCACCATCCCTGTTATTCGTTCATTCACCCCATATATCATACGACCGTCGCTCACTGAGCAACGCGCCGGAGCACCGCCCAAAACCCACCATCAACACCACCACTAAACGGCCTTGTAGCTCAGGCCGTAAACCTGACGGCCGAGATTAGTACCTCTCTCGGCCACAATCGCTTGATTAGAAGTCAAGTCCACACAGGCGCACCACTTAACCATTTCCATCCGTCCAGATCACATCTCGACGTACGATAGACCGTGCTGGCACGCCCGCGCACAACCGCACCGCATCCAAAAGCAGGAATCCGCGTGTCAACGCTTATCCCCTCGGCCCGGAACTCCAGGCCGTTAGATTTACGCGGTAGACACTTTTGGCACGCCCAGTGGGACACTTGTCAAAAACTTATGGTGGAAACTAGGGCCCAGGCAAAGCTCAAAAACAAAGCAGTCGAAATGACTTCTGAGACCCTTGAGTCCACTTCACCAATCACTATCACCGAGACCGAACACACAGTCGGGATCTCGACCAGCGTTCCAGTAACGACGGATCGCACGGGCGAGTCCATGCAAGAACAGGCAGTAGTGGAGGAGCTGATGTCCAAGCAGGCCTACAGGATAGAAACATCCTTCATGGCCGCAATGGACAGATTCTCCTCGGAGCTACGAATGCTTTTCCAGGAGAGGATGCCGGCAACCTCGCCTGCAACACCTCCAAGAGCGCGAGAGAATCGAGCCTTACGGCGAAAGCAGCAGCCTCGGCACCTCTGGCCGCACCCAAGCGTCAGGTTACGGCCAGCACTCTCTGCCGCTGACGAACACCTGGGGGCAGTCCCCGCCCACATGGGCGAATCCCGGACCAACGTATCCGGCAGAGATAGCACGCGGACCACTCCATGCTTTGGCTGTATCGCTAGGGCAAGGCAGTTTACACTGCGGCCGTCCAAACCCATCCTGGCCCAAGCAACGCGACCGCTGGTTCATCACAACAGTATGGTCAGAACGATTTGGCCATCTCACCACCATTGCAGGCGTCGTTGTTTCCGCCGGGCTCTCACCTCCACTACGGTTCGGCCATTCCAACGGCGACGCACACGCACCTCGGCCAAACCCATGGCGCTCATCTGGAGTCAACCAGCTCGGTTATACCGGCCGAACCCCCTGTCCCAGTGGCCCAACAAACAAGGCCGCAGAACGATGTGCAACAGGTCCCATGGCCGTGCGCGGCCCTGCAAGAAGTACCACCTCAAGGGCTCCGACTCGAAGACGTCCGGCGAATGATCGAGGATGGCCTAGCTCAGAGGCGGCTGGACGCGCCAAGATATACAAGGCCGTACCCGCCAGAGATCGACCGAACCCCTCTTCCCCGGAACTATCGATTGCCAGAATTCATGTTGTTCTCCGGGGATGGGCAGACATCCTCCATTGAGCACATAGGCCGTTTCACGGCCCAGTGTGGAGAGGCCGATTCGGACGCCCAAAAGCTCCGTTTATTTGTTCACTCTTTGACCGGCACGGCGTTCTCGTGGTTCATAAACCTCCCGCCGAATTCAATAAGGGATTAGTCTGATATGGAAAGGACATTCCATGAACATTTCTATCAGACCAACCGAGAAATAACGGTCGTCGAGCTAGCAAGGATGAATCACCTCGCGACTACCTACAGCGGTTCAAAACATGTAGGAATTGGTGCCGAACAAACTTGCCAGAGAGGGAATTTGTCAAGATGGCCGAAGAAGGGCTGGAGTTCGAGTACCGGAAGAAATTCCAGGGAATCAAATTCCGGGACATGCATGACTTGACTAACAAGGTGGACAGGTATGCATCCTTGTTGAAGGAATAGATGCAGAAGAAGACGGCTTCAAAAGGGACTTACTACAGAAATCCCATTGTCAGCTATGCCGAAGCAGACGGCCCAACGGAGGCCGGGAGCAATGAAGTAGAGATGAGTTCGGCCGAAGTCAGCATAGACAAACCCTTCGTCTGCAAAAGACTTGTTAAAACCGACAATAGCCGCACCAAAATTCCTGACGCCAAGTTCGCAATGCGGGAAACAAAGGCCTATACTTTTGACTTAACAAGGGAGGAGGCTATCTTCGACCTGCTATTGGCCGAGAAAAAGGTAAAATTATCCTTCGGCCATAAAATTCCAAAGCCCGACGAGCTCAAAGGGAAGACGTTTTGCAAATACCACAGTTCTTGGTCTCACAACACCAACAACTGCGTTGTCTTGCGAGTCGTCATCCAGAAGTTGATAGACGAGAAGAAGCTCCAGTTTCCGGAGAAGGCGGCCATGCAAGTTGACTCCAAGCCATTCCCTCCACCTGTCGTCAACATGGTCGACTCCCAACTCCCAGCCGGGTATAGGGAACTTCGTCTGCCAGCAAAAGGAAAGGAGTCATTCGCCGAATTAGAGCCGTTGCTTTGCGAGCGATGCAAGTATGAGATCGGTCAGCCTAGGCCACAGGAGAACAAGAGGAAGGCCGCCGAGCCATCCCAACCGACCGACGACCGACCAGCAGAACTGTTTTTGACCGGCTGGGGGCACAGACTCCCAGTACCACGGCAGGCCACAAGAACAAGGCCTCCCCTAGGCTGGTGAAGACGTTCAAACCGCCGGTCATACGTGACGCCCGTTGGTATCATGCACGGCCTGGGGGCAGGACCGAGCCGCTGACGAAAACCCAGCTGAGGAGAATGCAGAGACAGGTTCAGCAGGCCAGAATACAGACAACTGAGGTCGAAGGTTCCAAGCGCCAAAAAAAAAAGTGGCGACTGCAGACGGGCCACCGTCCACACTAATTGTCCCCCCAACAGCAAAAACGGCCAGCATCAAGCCTCCAAGGACGTGGCGCCCTAGGCAGGACGAGGGTGCCCATGGAACGACGACCATTTTGGTTCAGCCAAAGGCCGTGGTTTTGGAGAGAATGGACGAGGGTATCGTCGACGTCTACCGCGGAAGAGACCCCCCTTTTTCGGCCAACGGTCTGTCCTTTCTTATGGAATTCCATAAAGACCACTCGGCCACAGACCTATACGGCATGACCCCTGAGAGCCGTGAAATCGTGGAGTTGGCCCTCAAAAACACAAAGGCGGAGGGGCTTCTCATCACCAGTAGATCTGACCCGACCATTAAGGCCGTATACCAGGCAAACGGGGAAGCCAGAGTGAGAGGAATGCCAGGTTACCAGCCCGACCTCGGAGGTTCGGAGGCTAAAGCTCCCTTCAGCAAGGGCGATTTAGAATATCTCCGCTAATATTTTACGGTGACTCCGGCGGACACAATCTTTGGTCTAATGACCGAGGAAAGGGCTTGGGTAGGCCGTTTAGACGACTACTTAGCGGCCAGGGACACATTGGCTAAAGCTAGGCGGGTCCTCGAGGAGGAGGTCGAGGCCTCGGACCCCCTGAGATCAAAGCATCCATAGGCGATATCCCGGGGACCGCAAGGCCTATGATCGAGGGTTTCGGTGATCCTTTCTTTGGGCATGAGGCCGAAGACGACCCCACTTTAGGAATCTCCGATGAAGAGTATGAGGGGATCCTCGAGATGGTCGAGGAAAAGGTCCTCACCAAAGATGGCTGTAAGGCCGAGGAGGAAGCTGGTAGGGGAAACCCGCAAGAGCCGGAGGAGGTCAGCATCAACATGGTCTTGGTGCTACCATCTGAGTTTTTAGCCCCAGGAGGGCAGACCAACGGCCTGGATGATGACGTGGCCGAAGAACAGCTTGATCAGAGGCCAAAGACGAAGGAAGAATTGTTGGCCGTGGCGTTTAACGAGGTAATACCCCGAGATGAGCCGAACAAATACCGACACCTCAAGCCGTTGTACATCTCGGCCCACGTAGAGGGTGTGCCCGTATCCAAGGTTTTCGTTGACTGTGGGGCGACGGTCAACATCCTTCCTCATTCCCTGATGAGGAAGCTGGACAAGTCAAAGGAGGACCTCATCCCCAGCGACGTGGTTATGAGCAGCTTCGTCGGCGACAAGTCTAAAACTATCGGCGTGTTGCCATTAAAGATTACCGTGGCCGACCAGACAAGAGCCGCGGATTTCTACGTGGTCGAGTCCAGCGTCGACTACAACATATTGCTCCGCTGTGATTGGATTCACCAGTCTGGGTGCATACCGTCGGACGGCCAGAAGGAGTCCATACACCCGGCCGACGAGAAACCCTTCGAGGCCAACGCCGTGCAAGCTCAGATTTACGACGACGACATTGGATGGGTTGTCCTCACCGGCCACGATGCAAACGGCCGACCGGCCAAGACAACGGCCCAGAAGGTACTAGGGTTAGGCGCCGAGAATGTTCGATAGGATTCGGCGCGCGAAGTATTGATTGACCTCACGAGTCTTTAAATGACGGACAAAGCCACTAAAGAAGAGGGAGCAACGGCCGTGACCGATCTGTTGGAAAGATTGCTGGAGCATTGGGCGGAGGAATCTTTACGGCCAAACTCACCAATCAACGTGATCGAATTCCTACACGAATCAGACGAGACGGGCACTTTGACTTTTGACGACCTAGAAACGGCGCCCGCCGAGATGGAAGATGACTACCCTGAGGTCCAGGACCCTTTACCAGAAATAAATGTAGGGACGGAGGCCGAACCACAGCCTCTTTTTGTAAGCCAACTTTTGAACCCTGAATTATCGGCCGAGATTATCGGCCTGCTCCATGAATATAAGGATTGTTTTGTGTGGGATTATCATGAGATGCCTGGATTGCCAAGAAATTTGGTTGAGCACGAATTAAAGATCAAGGAGGGGTTCAGGCCTTTCCAACAGCCGCCGAGGCGGTTCTCGACTGAAGTACAACTTAAAGTTAAGGAGGAAATTGAACGGCTCCTTAAAGCCGGCTTCATCCGAACGGCCCGGTACGTTGAGTGGTTGGCCAACATCGTACCAGTTTTAAAGAGAACTGGGGCTTTGAGGGTTTGCACTGATTACAGAAATCTGAATCTCGCAACCCCCAAGGACGAATACCCCATGCCTATGTCAGACCTCTTGGTAGACGGAGCCGCAAAGCACGAACTCCTGTCTTTCATGGACGGCCATGCTGATTAAATCAGATTTTCATAGCCGAAGAGGATGTCCACAAGACGGCGTTCAGATGCCCAGGCGCAATCGGAACTTACGAATGGGTGGTCATGCCGTTCGGCCTAAAGAATGCCGGCGCGACATACCAGCGAGCCATGAACCTTATTTTTCATGACCTTATTGGTCGAACCATTGAAGTTTACATCGACGACGTGGTTGTAAAGTCCCCATCCAGAGCCGACCACGTGGGCCACCTCCGACAGGCTTTTGACCGAATGCGGGCCTACGGCCTAAAAATGAACCCGAAGAAATGTGCCTTCGGCGTCACCGCTGGGAACTTCCTCGGTTTCTTGGTTCACCAGTGAGGAATCGAGGTAGATAAAAATAAAGCTACGGCCATTATGGCGGCCCCGCCGCCGAGGACCAAGAAGGAGCTCCAGTCCTTCCTCGGTAAGATCAACTTTTTAAGGCGGTTCATATCCAATCTGGCAAGGAAAATCCGGCCGTTGACTCCTCTGCTCAAACTGAAAGACTTAGAATGGTTCGTATGGGGAGCAGAACATCAAGCGGCCCTCGACGACATCAAGAAATATTTATCCCACCCACCAGTCCTTATGCCGCCGAAAAGAGGGAAACCTTTAAGGCTTTATATTTCGGCTTCAGAAGGCTCTATCGGCTGTCTGTTGGCTCAAAACAATGAATCCGAACGAGAGCAGGCAGTGCACTATCTAAGCCGCACCCTTAATGTGGCCAAGCTAAACTATTTGCCGATCGAGAAATTGTGCTTGGCACTTTATTTCGCAGCCACTAAGTTGCGCCATTACATGCTTCCGTCGGTCGTCCAGATCATCTCCAAGACCGATCTCATCAAATATATGCTCACTCGGCCGATCATACGCGGCCGGATTGGGAAGTGGACGATGGCATTGTTCGAATTCACCTTCCAATATGTGGCTCAGAAGTCGGTCAAGGGTCAGGCATTGGCCGATTTCTTAGCTCATCACCCGGCTCAGGGGCAGGAAGAAGAATTGGAGGTCGAGATCGGCATGGCCCGCATGGAAAACAACTACTGGACCATGTACTTCGACGGCTCCAGTACCGAGGCCAGGTCAGGGGCCCGAGTCGTGATCGAATCCCCACAGGGGCAAAGGTGGCAATTCGCGTTCCAACTCGATTTCAAATGCACCAATAATCAGGCCGAATATGAAGCGCTCATCATCGGTCTCGAGATTCTAAAAGAAATGAAGGCAACCCGTGTCTTGGTCTACGGTGATTCTCAGCTGGTAATTAATCAACTGACCGGGGAATACCAGTGCACGAGCGAGAATCTAGCTATGTATTATGTAACGGCCCTCAATACGGCCGATGATTTCTCCAGGATTTCCTTTGTCCACGTACCGCGCGCCGAAAACCATGAGGCCAATGAAATGGCCCAGGTGGCGTCAGGCGTCAATATTCCGAGCGACGACCGCGATCGTGTGATAAGAATCGAGAAACGTACCCTGCCAGCTTTGGCTGAACGAGGAATGGCAACGCAAGTATTTTCGGCCGAGATTACCAACGAGGTCAACACGGCCGAGGCCGACTGGCGCTACCCCATAGTGAAGTATTTGCGTGACCCCTCCGGCAGCCATGAGAGGACTACACGTTTTCGAGCTCGGTGTTATTTGATTTATCAAAACGAGCTGTATCGAAAGGGATCAGACGGCTTATTGCTCCTATGTCCCAGCGCCGAAGACATCGAGGTCATTATGACCGAATCTCACGAGGGGATTTGCGGTGCTCATCAGTCTGGCGTTAAGATGAGATGGCTGGTTCGGAGACACGGTTATTACTGGCCGACCATCTTAAAGGATTGCATAGAATATGCGAAGGGATGTATCAAGTGTCAAATCTACGGCCCCATACAAAGGGTACCGGCCGAAACTCTCCACCCGGTTACTAAACCGTGGCCGTTCAGAGGATGGGCCGTGGACATCGTCGGCAAGATCCATCCGGCCGCGTCCAACCAACACGCATGGATTTTGGTGGCGACTGACTATCTTACTAAATGGGTCGAGGCAGAGTTCTATCGGTCAATTTCTAGCGCACAGGTGGTCAAGTTCTTCGAGAGTCACATCGTCCACAGGTTCGGTATACCTGAGACTATCACGGCCGATAACGGCCCTGTTTTCGCATCAGCCGAGACTCGGGAGTACACCGAAAGAGTGGGGATCAAATTGGTCCACTCAACACCTTACTACCCCCATTCTAACGGACAGGCCGAGGCAAGCAATAAGGTAATCAAGGGCATTCTCGAGAAAATGATTGAGGAAAAACCTAGGGCATGGCACGACTTGCTCCCCGAAGCCCTTTGGGCTTACATGATCTCAAAACACTCGGCCACAGGCACATCTCCTTACGCCTTAACCTACGGTCATGACGCCATCGTTCCAATGGAGTTAAAGGTTCGGTCTCTTCGTGTGGCCAAACAACCTGAGCAGAAGGGGAAGGACTATACACAAGCAATGGCTCAGGAGTTAGAAGATTTGGAACAATCCAGACTCGATGCTTATAACCTAATGCAGGCACAGAAGCATATTGCGGCGAGGGCCTACAACAGAAAGGTCAAACATAAGACTTTCGCCGAAGGCGACTTAGTATGGCGAGCCGTGCTTCCTATCGGGATGAAGGACCCTCGGTTCGGCAAGTTCTCACCCAGTTGGGAAGGGCCGAGGTGCATTTCAATTGAGAGAGAGGGATGGGGAATGGCACAACTTGTGTCCGCCGAGCAAATCTCACGGCCTGGGGTTCCGGGCCGAGGGGATCTGCGTTGAACACGCGGTTTCCTGCTTTTGGACGGGGTGCGTTTGTGCGCGGGCGTGCCAGCACGGTCTACCGTGCGTCGAGATGTTTGAGGTGTTGATAGTGTTTAGATGGTGCGCCTGTCTGAACTCGTCTTCTAATCAAACGATTGTAGCCGAGAGAGGAACTAGTCTCGGCTGTAAGGTCCACGGCCTGAACTACAAGGCCGTTGAGTGGTGGTGTTTGGTGGGTTTTGGGGCGGTGCTCCGGCGCGCCACTCGATGAGCGGCGGTCGTATGATATATGGGGTGAGTGAGCGAACAACAAGGGTGGTGCTCCGGCGCCTTGAAAATCAAGGGTCGTTTGATATATTGATGAATGGATTTTCCTTACAGACTAACACTACTCCTAGAAAAGCAAGTAAAGATATTGAAAGTGCATTACAGGAAAATATAAGTTGCTCCGTGGGAGGCTTTTGTTTGGTGTTTGAACCCTTTGAAAGTGGTCTTGAGTCTTGTATTTATAGGTAGAGCTCCTGGAGGGATAATCGAGGCTGAAAATCCGCATGGTGGAGCCTGATTATACCAAGTGGGTAGTCCAATCGACATTTGGGATCGTGAAGCATGGTGGTGTGACTCCATGAATCCCGGTGAATCTCGGCCGCCGCCCTAATCGTGGGTTCCGCGCTTCTGGCCGTGGAGACGCATTTATTGCTCTGATAGCCAATTATCTAATCTCTCAAACTGCAAAGAGCTTTGTGAGAATGTTGGCGTCTAATCATTCTGATTTCTGTCACCAAATCCTGACTCCAATCACATCCCACCTTCCCTCGCGCATTAAATGCTCATTCTTGGCCAGTGGGTTTGCTGCAATAAACAGAGACCTTGCTTCATTAAATGGAGCGTGGGACCCTGCTGTCACGTGACGATCTGACTTTAATGCCTTTGGCCGTGACCTCGCTCGATCTCGGCCTCGGCCTATAACCTTGGCCGAGATAACCATGCCTTGGTGGTTTTCCTCAAGTTTCTCTGGAAAGCCAACACCCTGACAAAACGCTGTGTTTCAGCTTGAGGCCGAGAAGAGTTATTCCCTCGGCCGATTCACGGCCGTGGTTTATTAGGCACAAACAACTTGCCAATAAACGGCCAGTATCTAAAGAAGTATACCCCGTCGTTATGGGAAACGGCCGAGAAGGAGTTCTAAGGATTGCAATTGGCAAGTAAATAAAGTAAACGGCGCAAAGAAACGGCCAGGTCATGGCCGATTACAAATACACATGATAAAAGATTACATCCTAAGTCTACGAACAACGGCTTCATGATCTTCTTGTTGGATAAGCAGACGTTTGTCGGCGGCAGAGAGTGCTGGCCGTAACCTGACGCTTGGGTGCGGCCAGAGGTGCCGAGGCTGCTGCTTTCGCCGTAAGGCTCGATTCTCTCGCGCTCTTGGCTCCTCTGTCCGGCTCTAGGAGGTGTCGCGGGCGAGGTTACCGGCATCCTCTCCTGGAAAAGCGTTCGTAGCTCTGAGGAGAATCTGTCCATTGCGGCCATGAAGGATGTTTCTATCCTATAGGCCTGCTTGGACATCAGCTCCTCCACTACTGCCTGTTCTTGCATGGACTCGCCCGTGCGATCCGTCGTTACTGGAACGCTGGCCGAGATCCCGACCGTGTGTTCGGTCTCGGTGATAGTGATTGGTGAGGCGGACTCAGGAGTCTCAGAAGTCATTTCGACTGCTTTGTTTTGAGCTTTGCCTGTGCCCTAGTTTCTACCATAAGTTTTTGACAAGTATCCCACCGGGCGTGCCAAAAGTGTCTACCCGCGCAGATCTCACAGCTTGGGGTTCCGGGCCAAGGGGATATGCGTTGACACGTGGCTTCCTGCTTTTGGATGCGATGCGGTTGTGCGCGGGTGTACCAGCACGGTCTACCGTGCGTCGAAATGTGGTTTGGATGGAAAAGGTTAAGTGGTACGCCTGTTTGGACTTGACTTCTGATCAAGCGATTGTGGCCGAGAGAGGAACTGATCTCGGCCGTTAGGTTCACAGCCTGAGCTACAAGGCCGTTTAGCGGTGATGTTGGTGGTGGATTTTGGGCGGTGCTCCGGTGCGTTGCTCAGTGAGCGACGGTCGTATGATATATGGGGTGAATGAGCGAATAACAAGGATGGTGCTCCGGCGCCTTGAAAATCAAGGGTCGTATGATATATGGATGAACGGATTTTCCTTACAAACTAACGCCACTCCTAAGAAAGCAAGTAAAATATTGAAAGTGCATTACAGGAAAATATAAGTTGCTCCGTGGGAGGCTTTGGTTTGGTGTTTGAACCCTTTGAATGTAGCTTGAGCTTTGTATTTATAGGAAGAGTTCCTGGAGGAGTAATCGAGGCTGAAAATCTGCATGGTGGAGCCTGATCAGAGCAAGTGGGCAGTCCAATCGACATTTGGGATCGTGAAATATGGTGGTGTGACCCCATAAATCCTGGTGAATCTCGACCGCCGCCTTGATCGTGGGTTCTGCGCTTCTGGCCGTGGGGATGCATTTATTGCTCTGATAGCTGGTCACCTGATCTCTCAAGCTGCAAGAATCCTTGTGAGAATGTCTGCGTCTAATCACCCCGTTTTCTGTCGCCAAATCCTGACTTCAATCACTTCCCCCCTTCTCCCGTGCATTAAATGCTTATTCGTGGCCAGTGGGTTTGCTACAATAAACAGAGGCAATACCAACCCCTCCAAAAAGGAACGAACAGCCTTTGAACCTGAATTGTCCAATTTCTTACCCCTATTGATTTCCAATCGAGCCCAAAGCTTGGACAACATCATAATATGGTGGGAGGAGTCATTTGGTGAGTTTTGAGTGAAATCCAACCTTTAGAACAATGTAATACACCAACCACTCCAATTCAGAACGAACTGCCTTTGAACTTGAATTGTCTAATTTCTTACACCAATTTATTTCCGATCTAGCCCAAAACTTGGGCATTATCATAATATGGCGGGAGGAGTCATTTGGTGAGTTTTGAGTGAAATCCAAACTTTAGAACTACGGAATACACCAACCACTCCAATAAGGAACGAACTGCCTTTGAACTTGAATTGTCCAATTTCTTACACCTATTGATTTCCGATCGAGCCAAAAACTTGGGCATCATCATAGTATGGTGGGAGGAGTCATTTGGTGAATTCTGAGCGAAATCCAATCGCTAGAACTAAGGAATACACCAACCACTCCAATAAGGAACGAACTGCCTTTGAACTTGAATTGTCCAATTTCTTACACCTATTGATTTCTGATCGAGCCCAAAACTTGGGCATCATCATAATATGGTGGGAGGAGTCATTTGGGGAGTTTTGAGTGAAATCCAAACTTTAGAACTATGGAATACACCAACCACACCAATAAGGAACGAACTGCCTTTCAACTTGAATTGTCCAATTTCTTGCACCAATTGATTTCCGATCGAGCCTAAAACTTGGGCATCAACATAATATGTGGGAGGAGTCATTTGGTGAGTTTTGGGTGAAATCCAATGTTTAGAACTACAGAATACACCAACCACTCCTATTCGGAATGAACTGCCCTTGAACTTGAATTGTCCAATTTCTTACACCTATTGATTTCCGATCGAGCCCAAAACTTGGTCATCGTCATAATATGGTAGGAGGATTCATTTGGTGAGTTTTGAGTGAAATCCAACCGCTAAAACAACGGAATACACCAACCACTCCAATAAGGAACGAACTGCCTTTGAACTTGAGTTGTCCAATTTCTTACACCTATTGATTTCCAATCGAGCCCAAAACTTGGGCATCATCATAATATGGTGGGAGGAGTCATTTGGTGAGTTTTGAGTAAAATCCAAACTTTAGAACTATGGAATACACCAACCACTCCAATAAGGAACGAACTGCCTTTGAACCTGAATTGTGCAATTTCTTACCCCAATTGATTTCCAATCGAGCCCAAAACGTGGACAACATCATAATATAGTGGGAGGAGTCATTTGGTGAGTTTTGAGTGAAATCCAACCTTTAAAACTACGTAATACACCAACCACTCCAATTCCGAACGAACTGCCTTTGAACGTGAATTGTTCAATTTCTTACACATGTTGATTTCCGATCTAGCCCAAAACTTGGGCACCACCATAATATGGTGGGAGGAGTCATTTGGTGAGTTTTGAGTGAAATCCAATCGCTAGAACTACGGAATACACCAACCACTCCAATAAGGAACGAACTTCCTTTGAACTTGAATTGTCCAATTCCTTACACCTATTGATTTCCGATCGAGCCCAAAACTTGGGCATCATCATAATATGGTGGGAGGAGTCATTTGGTGAGTTTTGGGTGAAATCCAATCTTTAGAACTAAGTAATACACCAACCACTCCAATTCAGAACGAACTGCGTTTGAACTTGAATTGTCCAATTTCTTACACCTGTTAATTTCCGATCGAGCCCAAAACTTGGTCATCATCCTAATATGGTGGGAGGATTCATTTGGTGAGTTTTGAGTGAAATCCAACCGCTTGAACAACGGAATACACCAACCACTCCAATAAGGAACGAACTGCCTTTGAACTTGAATTGGCCAATTTCTTACACCTATTGATTTCCGATCGAGCCCAAAACTTGGGCATCATCACAATATGGTGGGAGGAGTCATTTGGTGTGTATTGAGTGAAATACAATCTTTAGAACTATGGAATACACCAACCACTCCAATAAGGAACGAACTGCCATTTAACTTGAATTGTCCAATTTTCAACCTGTGACTAGGTGTATCATCGCCGCATATTGGACAAGTGTTATATCCTTTAACGACACAACCAGATAAGTTTCCATAAGCAGGAAAATCATTAATTGTCCACAGTAATACACCTCTGAGTGTAAAGTATTCTCCTATGTGGGCATCATACACTCCTCTAATCCCATCCCACAGAGATTTGAAATCATCAATCAAAGGCTCTAAGTAGATGCCTATATCATTTCCGGGCTGTTTAGGACCGGAAATCAGTAAGGTCAACATCATGAACTTCCGCTTCGTGCATAGCCATGGTGGGAGATTATATGTAACTAACATAACTGGCCAACAACTGTATCTGCTAATTAAAGAACTGTGGGGATTGAATCCATCATATGAGAGAGCCAATCTCAAGTTTCTTGGCTCATTACCAAAGTTAGGCCATTTTTCATCAACAAGTTTCCAAGACGGGGAATCCGCTGGATGAGACATATAACCGTCAACTGATTTTCTTGCAGCATGCCATGTCAAACTCTTAGCTGTCTTATGTGATTGAAACATCCTTTTAAACCTTGGAATTGGAGGAAAATACCACACCACCTTCGCTGCCACAACCTCTTTCAAGAACCCATCTTTGGTTTCCTTCCACCTTGAGATACCACAAGTAGGACAATTAGTTGCATTCTCATACTCCTTCCTATACAAAATGCAGTCATTGGGACATGTGTGGATTTTCTCATAACTCATCCCTAAAGCAGACAAAGTCTTTTTTGCCTCGTACATAGAGGAAGGTAGTGTATTTCCTTCTGGAAGAAATTCTCCTTGAAGTATGAATAATTCTGTAAAGCAAACATCACCCATCCCATGTTTTGCTTTCAAATTATATAACTTCACCAAAGCCGACAACTTCATGTACTTACTGCAACCAGGGTACAAGGGTTCATCGCCATCCCCAATCACATTGGCAAACTCATAAGGATCAGATCCAATATTGGCAAAATCATTATCATCCATCCCTAATTCTTCAGAAACATAACTGAACCTACTTTGCTCATCTTCTTCCACATTTCTACTAGCATTGGTAGTCCATTCCCAAGGTTCTCCGTGCCATCTCCAAATCTTATAGCTTTGGTCAATTCCATTAAAGTATAAGTGTTCCCTTATAATTCCAAACCCAAACAATCGAATATTCCCACATTTAACACATGGACAACGAATCTCAGTTGTATTTCCAAGATTTTCTAACGCAAAATCCAAAAATCCTTCCACCCCTAACTCATATGCCTTCGATCTTCTATCCGCATGCATCCATGACTTATCCATCTCACACTCTATAAAATTCATATAAATATATATATATATATATATATTAAAGGGGAAAGACCAGCAATGAAACACTACCTCATTCAAATAGCAGAGAACAAAATGAAAATTAATTATAAAACATGGACAAGACGACGGTTTTGAACAAAATAATCGTCGTTTAATATAAATTCAGACGACGGCATATATAGTCACCGTCGTCATTAAGATACCCAAACCCAGAAATTTGAACGGGGTTCTGGTAGCCTAAAGACGACGTTTAATGGAGAAACAGCCGTCTTTAGGCTACCAGTTGCGGATTAAAACTCAGACGACGGGAGTAAATGAACAATCGACGTATACTAAACATTTGGACGACGGTTTGATCCGTCAACCGTCGTCGTTGTTAAAAAAAAAAAAAGCTTAAATCTCCCATCCCCATTCCTTTCCCAAGAACCTATGGCCAAACAAACATAAAAGAACCCAAACAGAGAGCAATTATTACAAGAATGCAAACACCAAAACATAAAAGAACCCTAATATAGCTACCAATTAAGAACCCATAGCTACCAACGAAAACATTTATGGATTTAAGAAGAGATTAGGGTTAAAGGGACTAGGATTGTACTTACATGGATATTGAGAGAGAGCTGCGAGAATATAACAACTGCTTGAGAGAGAGCTTGGAGAATCTACGTACCCAATGCTTTGAGAGAGAGCTGAGAGAATATAACAAAAGCTTGAGAGAGAGCTGAGAGAATTAGGGTTAAAGGGACTAGAGTTGTACTTACATGGATATTGAGAGAGAGCTGGGAGAACTACTACTTGAGAGAGAGCGAAAACTTTCAGACAAATTTATGTTGAAGAGAGAGAATGAACTATTTGAGGGTTAAAGGAAAATTCTGAAAATTTTAGGTCGCGGTCAAAAATTTTAAAGTACCGCGTTTCTCAACGACGACGGTCAATACTTACATGGACATTTAATGCTTACTTACAACGGCGGTTTCTATATAAGACCGACATTGTTGACATAAAGGACGTCGCTATTTAATAACCGACGTCGTAAACCGAATTCAATTAGTCTTCGTTTATGTAGTTGACCAAAAACAGCGGGAGAAAACCGGCGTCGTTTCAAAAAAACCCTAAACCCTAAACCCTAAACCCTAAATTTTACAATAATTTTAAAAAAATACACAAGTATGAGAAAAATGAACTGAAAATTGCTATGGACTCCTTACAACAATGCCTTCTACAATAGTAGGCTAAAATATGGATTTCATAATTTTGAATTTATGGGCACCAATGGATCACATAAACTTTAGGGTTATGTTATGTAAAGTATAAGGAGTACCATGCTTTGTCTCTAAATTTGTTTGAATTTTGTTATCATTTGAACTTTGAAAACTAAAATTACATTTTTCAGGCCATATTTCAATGCTTGGTAGTTTTCAGTTTAATTTTTGGATTTAGTTTTGAATTTAATATGGAATTAAATAAAATATAAAAGTCATTAAAAATTAAATGAAAAATGACCTATCAGACGTTGTATGCTTTTACAACGACGTTATACATCACATACTGACGTCATAAATTTATTAGACGTCGAAACTAATAGAAAACGACGTCTTTTTTTGGATAACCGACGTGGATTATCGTATTACCACGTCATTTTAGTGTATATAACCGACGTTGTTTAAATATACGAAGGCGTATGTTTAAGAATATCTGCCTTTGTATATTATTAAGACGTCGATAAGGTTATACTAACCGACGTAGTATATAAGTACAAAATTCATTTATACAAGATGAATTAATTATAAACCGTCGTTTTTATGACTATTACATGTCGTTTTTAAGAATTGCCGTCGATGTTATATTTCCAGTTACATTAAGACGACCATTGTGTACACGTATGAGACGTGTAAATTAGAATCAGACGTCGGTGTTTGGTAACTAAACAAGTTTTAAAAAAAAATTTAATTTTTTTGATGTTTGTTCGCTTGATTACAACAAAATATTTATGTACATTTTAAATAAACTAAAATAAACCTAAACATTTTTCATAAATATTTATGTACATCAATTATCCTTCGGTAAGAAGTTGTTCACGAATTCTGCCCTTTCATGCCTAACTTCGTCAATATCCTCTTGTTTATACTGAACTTTATCTTTTTTCTTCTCAAACTGCAAAATAAACCAAAAAATCGACGTGTTATAATGATACAAACGACGGTTTTAAACAAAAATTTGACGTAGTAAAATAAAGAAAGTATATCTAAAATTTTGTGTTTTACCTTCTTCTCGAAATTTAGGTCAGGATCATGAATTATATCTCTCATGAATCGCATCACGTAATAGCCACACTCTACACTTGTTGGTTGTTCAGGAGTGCCGTGTAGATTTTTCCAAATGGCCTGCTGTTTACGTGAATTTTTGTTTATATGAATGTTAAACATTTTAATTGACCTGTTATACAAGAAAACAAAGGGTGTTAATGACAAAACAAAAAATTTAAATACAAATAGTAACCGTCGTGGTAAATCAGTCAAAACGGCGGAGTTTTTTTAAAAAAAGATGTGATATTTTGTTTCAAACGGCGGTAAAAACTTACCGTCGTTGTATAACATTATAACGTCGGTAAGAGTAAAACGTCGTATAACAAAAAATTGAGCAGAAAAAATTAAAACGTTCTTAAATAAAACCCAAACGACGTGGTAGTATGATTGAAACGACGTTTTTAAGAAAATACGGACGTAATAAATTATTTAACACGTCGGTAATAACGTACCGTCGTTATATGTTCATTATAACGTCAGTATTATTAAAAATCGTCGTATATTTAAATACTTTAAAGGAAAAAAAATCTTAGATCAGAAGAAATCAACTTACGTATTCACTATATTTTTCATGTCATCGTCAACCATGCGTTTTGGCAGTGAATTCATGTAATAGACAGTCTCCGTTGCTGGTCTCACAATTACCATCACCCAATGACCCCTGCACATAATGATTCATATAGGTTGTTTGTGCCTAATAAATCACGGCCATAAATTGGTCGGGGGAACTTCTCTTCTTGGCCTCAAGCTGAAACGCAGCATTTTGTCAGGGTGTTTGGCGTTCCAGAGAAACGAGAAAAATCACCAAGGCATGGTTATCTCGGCCAAGGTTATAGGCCGAGGCCGAGACCGAACAAGGTCACGGCCAAAGGCATTAAAGTCAGATAATCACGTGACAGCAGGGTCCCACGCTCCATTTAATGAAGCAAGGTCTCTGTTTATTGCAGCAAACCCACTGGCCAAGAGTGAACATTTAATGCGCGAGGGAAGGTGGGAAGTGATTGGAGTCAGGATTTGGTGACAGAGATCAGAGTGATTAGACGCCAACATTCTCACAAAGCTCTTTGCAGCTTGAGAGATTAGGTAATTGGCTATCAGAGCAATAAATGCGTCTCCACGGCCAGAAGCGCAGAACCCACGATCAGGGCAGCGGCCAAGATTCACCGGGATTCATAGAGTCACACCACCATACTTCACGATCCCAAATGTCGATTAGACTACCCACTTGGCATAATCAGGCTCCACCATGCAGATTTTCAGCCTCGATTACCCCTCCAGGAGCTCTGCCTATAAATACAAGACTCAGGACTACTTTCAAAGGGTTCAAACACCAAACAAAAGCCTCCCACGGAGCAACTTATATTTTCCTGTAATGCACTTTCAATATCTTTACTTGCTTTCCTAGGAGTAGTGTTAGTTTGTAAGGAAAATCCATTCATCAATATATCAAACGACCCTTGATTTTCAAGGCGCCGGAGCACCACCCTTGTTATTCGCTCACTCACCCCATATATCATACGACCGCCGCTCATTGAGTAGCGCGCCGGAGCACCGCCCTAAAACCCACCAAACACCACCACTCAACGGCCTTGTAGTTCAGGCCGTGAACCTTACAGCCGAGACTAGTTCCTCTCTCGGCTACAATCGTTTGATTAGAAGACGAGTTCAGACAGGCGCACTATCTAAACACTATCGCCCACTTCAAACATCTCGACGCACGGTAGACCGTGCTGGCACGCCCGCGTACAAACGCACCCCATCCAAAAGCAGGAAACCGCGTGTTTACGCAAATCCCCTCGGCCCGGAACCCCAGGCCGTGAGATTTGCGCGGCAGACATAGGTTAAATAGAAAAATATTACAAGCTTAGAAAAATACTTTAAATGGTACTAACCCTGGATTATAAGGGACCAAGAAAAATTGATTCCCATCTGCTGTGTTCAGGCGGTTTGACATGTGTTTGATTCTGTCTGATATTGATCCAGATTGAGAGCTCACTAGCCCAGGGTCCACGAGGCCAACAAGGTTTACCATATTTGCCATTTTTAAATAGTCAAATAGGAACCTAAATATATGAAAGTCAATTAAATGAGATTTTAATTTAAAAGAAAGGGAAATGTAAAACAAAATGGGATTTTAATTTACCTCATGTATACTGATATCACTGTGGTTCCAATCTCAACCATGGAACCAAACTGCAAAATATCATCAGGTGAGAGGAAGGTATCATGCTCAAAGCCAAACACTTCCTTGGGCATGTGAACTGTCACAGCCTCCTTAGTAGGCAACAACTTGGTCTGGACGTGTTGGCATAAGGCTAACAGAGGAGGTGGCATGTCTAGCTTTGAGAGATCCTGTTACAAGAAATAAATAAAGAAATATAAGTTAGTTTGTGTGTGAACTAAAATAAACGACTCTAACTAAACCCAAAAAACAGACGTGGTATATAATATAAACGACGGTTTCTAGTAAATACTGACGGAGAAAAGGTTATACACGTCGGTAAATACATAACCGTCGTTGTGTGGAATTTATAACGTCGCTATACTATAGAAAGGTCATCTAATTAAAATGCAGTTAATGAAATCATGAAATAGACGACGGTTTATAAAAGAGTTAGACGACGGCAGAAAACACAGTCGTTATTTTTAATGTCCAATAATTTGCAAAACAAGTAAAAGCGTCGTGGTATTTAACTAAAAACGACGCGTCTTGTAAGAAAAAGACGTATAAACCGTCGTTATTTTAAATTTTAACGTCGGATATTAAAAGGAGCGACGTCTATTTAAAATTTAAAAGGCAGAAATAGAAAATAGCAGAGATTTTACCGTGTCCTCTGTCTGTTTTCCAACAGTATCAGCTTCAGGCTTCGAATCTTCTAATTCCAAAGCTAGGGGTCTGATACCAGTGGCCCCAGAGCAGCTTGCCTTATCAGACATTGGATTTTTTGGGCTTTGATCTTGAGGGGGTAAAGTAATTGGAGGAATTGGGGTTCTGAGCATCTGGCTGGGATCAAAATTAGGAACTAGTTGACGGAAATATGCCAACATAGTTTCCCTCTCTACTCTGACTGCTTCCATTATAGTTTCCCTTGACTTTGCCTCAATCCTCAAGGTCTCTTCTCTGACTGCCTCCCTCACACTTTCCTTCAATTTGTCACCAAATTTCACTCTCTGCTGTTTCGGCAAATTGAAGAACTGAGTTGGGGTAACGCCAGCACCAACTCCTCTGACTCTCCCACCATGCTTAGGGGTTCCCAAAGCAAGAGTCAAGACATCATTGGTCCCGGAGACAGTCAGAGTGCCTTCGGAGACTTGCTTTTGCAAATCATCCTAAAAGAGAGAAAGAGAGATTGTTAGAAACTGAGCAGGGTGTAAAACAGATAAATATACCGACGTTGTAAATTATAAACAATGGCGGTTTTCTTAAATTACTGACGTAGTATTAATTTAAAACGTCTGTATTTAAATACCGTCGTTGTTTATAATTTACAACGTCTGTATATAAAAATCCATCGTATATTCTAAATAAAACAGATTTAAACATAAATCAAAACCGTCGTAGTATTTAAAGTAAGACGACGGACTATTGAACAAACAGACGTAGGACTTAATTTCATATGGCTGCACAAAATTACCGTCGTTGTATAAACATTCTAACGTCTAGATAAGATAAAACCGTCGCAAATTTTAATGATGAAGTGAAAAACTCGATTGAAAAATGCATTCTTTTCCAGAAATTGTGCACCACAAATTTCAGTGAAATAGACAGAGAGAGGGAGAGTGTGTGCCTGAGTAAACTTAAAACAAAAATGCAGTTCATAGAGGAATTTAATCCGTCGTATTAATTCTATCTAGACGTCTACTTTATTCAAAAACCGACGTCCTATTCATTTTTAAACATCGGTAAATTAAGCCCGTCGTGGTGTTTATTTGATAACGGCGCTTATTTAAAGAAAAACGACGTCTATACCAAAATAAAACACTCTGTTTTTCAAATTTAGAACAGAGTTAGTGAGACTTACGATTATTTTTGCGTTCTCTGCAACCTTTGGATCAGGGATGTTTCCTGTTTTATCTTCTCTTGCCTTCTTCCATAGAACAGCTCGATCGATTTCTTCAATATCGGGCATGGTTTCTACCAATTGGTCCTCCAAACCAACATACCCTTTTCTAGACAACCTATGGTTGTACTCCAATTTCTCCCTCCTCTCTTTTTGCTCAGCATGCTTAGCCTCAAAATCTGGGGTTAACCTTGAAGTACGAAGGCATCCCATTGCGATTTCTCTATGAACTTATAAAGCGCAGGGGTTTCTTTTAACTTCTCCTTGTCATGTGCGAATGGAAGGATATAATGCTTAGTTACGTTATACTTGAAATCCTTCCATTTTTTGGCGGCAGACGACAAGACCATCTCCTTGTACCTATCCCTAATAACATAGGACATTTGAACAGCTTCCCAAATCTGCTCCCTCACGTCCTTGGGTATTTGAGTCCATTTCTTGTCCACAAGAGGGACTCTGGTGCGTGCCAAAACACCAATGTAAGACTGCATCTCAACAGCAACCTTGCCATGTGGTTTGCCCTTTTTATTGAACTCAACCACAGGCTTAACCTTCTCAATTTTCCTCTTAACAACACGGCTCATTGTGCTGATACTGCGGCCGGATTTTGGCTCCTCAACAAATGTGGTTGTGCTCGAGTCTTTCTCGGAGGTTGAGGAAAATCTCATCTCTTCGAGGGTTTGCTTTGAGTTGATTTTTCTTCTTCCACTTGAGCCTTTGAAACTGATTTGGCTTCATCCCCTTGTGCCTTTGAACCTGATTTGGCCTTTGACGCTTGAGCTTCCTTGTTTTGAGATTTCGAAACCATTTTTAATTAATCTGCAAGGAAAACAACGTCGGTTATTAAACAGAAACGACGTAATAATAACAAAACAACGACGGTAACACTAAAATAGCGACGTCCTATTAAACAGTCTCTTAGACCATGTATGGAAATAAGATGACGGTTTTATATCTTTCATGACGTAAATGTGTATACACTACGTCGGTTACTCATAATATCCGACGTGGTTTAAAATTTACAAAGACAAACACAAAACGCTTGTTCTTCTCCCATAAGACGACGGTTTTATCTCACTACTACAAAAATGGAAAAAGACGACCAGAAAAAGACGACGGTATAAGATAAAACCGTCATTGTATTTAAACAGGCGACGGTATTAAAAAAACCCGTCGTGGATAAGTTCCTTGCTGTTGAATATTTTTAAAAGACGACGCATACAAATAAAAAAGCGTCGTTTTTAAAAAAGGATTTCTTCAGAGATAAAATCTGACCAAAAAACAACGACAGCAGGTATGAATCCACCGACGTAGAAAATAAAGACGACAGTTCACCAAAAAATCTGCCGTGTTAACTCCTACCTAAACACGACCAACTGTTCTTAATCCGCGTCGTATAATATAATGGAATCCACGTCTGTATACTACGACGGTGCATTCTCTGTAAACCGCCGACTTATTATTTTGGAGTATACTACGATGGTACCTACAACACTACTTTCGTTTTTATTTACCACGTCCTAAGTTCAAGTTACCGTCGTATTTGTTTAGTTTATACGTCTGCCTTCTCTGTAAACCGCCGTCTTATTTTTATAGCTTTTTAAAATTAATTAATTTTTCTTTTATTTTGGTAATATCTTTCTTAACACAAAACAAAATTTAATTCTCAATCCTCAACAACATTTTCATCTTAAAAGGCAAAATCTCTTCATGTTAAATATTGATCAATATTTACACAATATATGTACACAAATTTGGCAAATACATCGTGGTTTCTTTTCTGCCTTTACCCTCAGCTTGTTCAACTGTTTCTTCCTCTCATATGCAAGCTGGGCCCTCTCCTTCCTCTTGTTCTCAAGCTCCTGCACAGCCACAGATGAATATCTAATAATTTCAGAAAATCAAAATCAACAAAGTATGAAAAGCTCACTCCTCGATTCCCATTTTCATCAAAATCAACTGTTTCTTCAAAACTCCTGTGTAGCAAGGGTTGAACCAGACTTAGAACCTGTTGTGGGTTGTGCCCTCGTATGCCTTCAAACGGGCAAGTGCGGCTGCAAACCCATGCAGGTTCTAAGGCTGGTTCCACCCTTGCTACACAGGAGGAATGATTCTGCAAACCCATGGGAAGTGAGGAATGATTCTGCAAACCCGTTTGCTTTCAGAAAGACAATTTCTTGTGAGGGTTAAAAAATGCGTGAAAAAATGCTATTTAAACAAAATAACCGTAAATATCCACGTCGGTTATAATATAAATACCGACGTCATATTTGAAAAATCAACATCATAACTACATCGGAAATCCAAAAGTCATTTGGCGTGTATTAAAAAGATAACTACAACGGAAATCCAAAAGTCATTTGGCGAGTATTAAAAAGAGAACGACGTCGTTTTATTAAAATACCACGTCGTTTTATCATAACCCAAAGTAACCACGTCGGTTTATTAAAATACACAGTCGTTGAATTTATAAGTACAACGTCAGTTTAGAGAAAAAAAGCGCCGTCATAACCACGTCGGAAATCCAAAAGTCATTTGGCGCGTATTAAAAAGAGAACGACGTCGTTTTCAGAACCGCAAAGTAACCACGTCGGTTTATTAAAATACACAGTCGTTGAAATTACAAGTACAACGTCAGTTTAGAGAGAAAAAGCGTCGTCATAACCACATCGGAATTCCAAAAGTCTTTCGGCAGTTGTGATAACCACGTCATTTATGAATTATCTACCGTCGTTATACCTAAATAATACGGCGGTTTTTTAATATATAAACTTTTCGTCACCTGACCTAATATTTTACGGTTTTCTCTTCCCGATAAAGTATCGTAGTTTCCCTCTCATTTCCCAAATCACCATTTTCGTCACCTGACCTAGCATCATCGTCTGAATCATCGTCTTCATCTCCAAATCACCATTTTGGTCTTCGTCTTCGTCGGAAGGAAACATTTCTTCGCACGCCGGTGTTATTCAAGGTTTTTTCTCACTCTCTTCCCTTTTTTTACTTTTCATTTGCATGCCGTAGTTGTCTGGAAACAAGATTCTGTCAAATTGAAGAAATCTTTCACTGGTTTTGATTAAATACATAAGTAGATACACTCACGACGCCAAAAGACGACAGTTCTATCTTGTTTTCGACGATAGAATGGACACACCACGACGGCCGTAATGCAAACTGCACGACGGTGGCTAAAAACCGTCATGGTGTGACAATTAATACGTCGGAAACAAGATAAAACCGTCGTCTAGTGAGAGAAGAACACTCGTTTTGTAATTTTAAACCACGTCGGTTATTTTAATAACCGACGTAGTTTATGAACATTTACGTCATGAAATATATAAAACCATCGTCTTATTTTCATTCATGATCTACGAGACTGTTTAATAGGACGTCACTTTTTTAGTGTTACCGTCGTTGTTTTGTATTATTTCGTCATTTCTTTTTAATAACCGACGTTGTTTTCCTGGCAGATTAATCAAAAATGGTTTCGAAATCTCAGAACAAGGAAGCTGAAGCGTCAAAGGCCAAAGCAGGTTCAATGGCACAAGGGGATGAACCCAAAACAGGTTCAGTGGAAGTTGAAAAATCAACTCAAAGCAAACCCTCGAAGAGGATGAGATTTTCCTCAACCTCAAAGAAAGACTCGAGCACAGCCACATTTGTTGAGGAGCCAAAATCTGGCTGCGGTATCAGCACAATGAGCCGTGTTGTGAAGAGGAAAATTGAGAAGGTTAAGCCTGTGGTTGAGTTCAATAAAGATGGCAAACCACATGGCAAGGCTGCTGTTGAGATGCAGTCTTTCATTGGTGTTTTGGCACGCACCAGAGTCCCTCTTGTGGACAAGAAATGGAAACAATTACCCAAGGACGTGAAGGAGCAAATTTGGGAAGCTGTTCAAATGTCCTATGTTATTGGGGATAGTTACAAGAACTTGGTCTTGCAGTCTGCTGCCAAAAAATGGAAGGATTTCAAGTATAACGTAACTAGGCAGTATATCCTTCCTTAGGCACATGACAGGGAGAGGTTAAGAGAAATCCCTGCGCTTTATAAGTTCATAGAGAAATCGCAATGGGATGCCTTCGTAGTTTCAAGGTTAACCCCAGATTTTGAGGCTAAGCATGCTGAGCTGAAGGAGAGGAGGGAGAAATTGGAGTACAACCATAGGTTGTCTAGAAAAGAGTATGTTGGTTTGACGGACCAATTGGTAGAAACCATGCCCGAAGGTCAAGAAATCGATCGAGCTGTTCTGTGGAAGAAAGCAAGAGAAGATAAAACAGGAAACATCCCTAATCCAAAGGCTGCAGAGAAGGCAAAACTAATCATAAGTCTCACTAACTCTGTTCTAAATTTGAAAAACAGAGTGTTTTATTTTGGTATAGACGTCGTTTATCTTTAAATAAGCGACGTTATAAAATGAACACCACGACGGGCTTAATTTACGGACGTTTAAAAATGAATAGGACGTCGGTTTTTGAATAAAGTAGACGTCTAGATAGAATGAATACGACGGATTAAATTATTCTATGAACTGCATTTTTGTTTTAAGTTTACTCACGCACACACTCTCCCTCTCTCTGTCTATTTCACTGAAATTTGTGGTGCACAATTTCTGGAAAAGAATGCATATTTCAATCGAGTTTTTTCACTTCTTCATTAAAACTTACGACGGTTTTATCTTATCTAGATGTTAGAATGCTTATACAACGACGGTAATTTTGTGCAGCCGTATGGAATTGGACATCTACGTCTGTTTGTTTAATAATCCGTCGTCTTACTTTGAATACTACGACGGTCTTTGATTTATGTCTTAATCTGTTTTATTTTGAATATACGACGTATTTTTATATACCGACGTTGTAAAGTATAAACAACGACGGTATTTATATACAGACGTTTTAAATTAATACCACGTCAGTCATTTAAGAAAAACCGTCGTTGTTTATAATTTACAACGTCGGTATATGTATCTGTCATACACCCTGCTCAGGTTCTAACAATCTCTCTTTCTCTCTTTTAGGATGATTTGCAAAAGCAAGTCTCCGAAGGCACTCTGACTGTCTCCGGGAGCAATGATATCTTGACTCTGGCTTTGGGAACCCCCGAGCATGGTGGGAGAGTCAGAGGAGCTGGTACTGGCGTTACCCCAACTCAGTTCTTCAATTTGCCGAAACAGCAGAGAGTGAAATTTGGTGACAAATTGAAGGAAAGTGTGAGGGAGGCAGTCAGAGAAGAGACCTTGAGGATTGAGGCGAAGTCAAGGGAAACTATAATGGAAGCAGTCAGAGCAGAGAGGGAGGCTATGTTGGCATATTTCCGTCAACTAGTTCGTAATTTTGATCCCAACCAGATGCTCCAAACCCCAATTTCTCCAAGGACTCCAATTCCTCCAATTATTTTACCCCCTCAAGATCAAAGCCCAAAAAATCCAATGTCTAATAAGGCAAGCTGCTCTGGGGCCACTAATATCAGACCCCTAGCTTTGGAATTAGAAGATCCGAATCCTGAAGTTGATACTACTGCAAAAGAGAAAGAGGACACGGTAAAATCTCTGCTATTTTCTATTTCTGCTTTTTAAATTTTAAAAAGACGTCGCTCCTTTTAATAGCCGACGTTAAAATTTAAAATAACGACGGTATATACGTCTGTTTCTTACAATACACGTCGTGTTTCGTTAAATACCACGACGCTTTTATAAACCGTCGTCTATTTCATGATTTCATTAACTGTATTTATATTAGACGACCTTTCTATAGTATAGCGAAGTTATAAATTCAATACAACGACCGTTATCTATTTACCGACGTGTATAACCTTTCCTCCGTCAGTATTAACTAGAAACCGTCGTTTGTATTATATACCACGTCTGTTTTTTGTGTTTAGTTAGAGTCGTTTATTTTAGTTCACACACAAACTAACTTATATTTCTTTATTAATTTCTTTTAACAGGATCTCTCAAAGCTAGACATGCCACCTCCTCTGTTAGCCTTATGCCAACATTTCCAGACCAAGTTGTTGCCTGGTAACGAGGCTCTAACAATTCACATGCCCAAGGAAGTGTTTGGCTTTGAGCATGATACCTTCCTCTTCACTGAAGATGTTTTGCAGTTTGGTTCCATGGTTGAGATTGGAACCACAGTGATATCAATATACATGAGGTAATTCTCCCTAATCCCATTTTGTTTTACATTTTCCTTTCTTTTAAATTAAAATCTCATTTAATTGACTTTCATATATTTAGGTTCCTATTTGACTATTTAAAAATGGCAAATATTGTAAACTTTGTTCGCCTCGTGGACCCTGGGCTAGTGAGCTCTGGAGCTGGATCAATATCAGACCGAATAAAAAACCTGTCAAACTGCCTGAATACAGCAGATGGGAATCAATTTTTCTTGGTCCCTTATAATCCAGGGTTAGTACCATTTAAAGTATTTTCCTGAGCTTCTAATATTTTTCTTTCTAATATGAATCATTATGTGCAGGGGTCATTGGGTGATGGTAATTGTGAGACCATTAACGGAGACTGCCTATCACATGAATTCACTGCCAAAACGCATGGTTGACGACGACATTAAAAATATAGTGAATACGTAAGTTGATTTCTTCTGATTTAAGATTTTTCCTATAAAGTATTTAAATAAACGACGGTTTTCAATAATACCGACGTTATTATAAAATATAACGATGGTAAGATATTACCGACGTTTTAATTTAACTACCACGTCAGTATTTTCTTAAAAACGTCGTTTTAATTTAACTACCACGTCGTTTGCGTTTTATTTAAGAACGTTTTAATTTTTTCTGCTCAATTTTTTGTCATACGACGTTTTTTACTCTTACCGACGTTATAACGTTACACAACGATGGTTAGGTTTTACCGCCGTTTTAAACAAAATATAAAGTCTTGGTTTAAAAAACTCCGTCGTTTTGACTGATTTACCACGACGGTTACTATTTGTATTTAAATTTTTTGTTTTGTCATTAACACCCTTTGTTTTCTTGTAACAGGTCAATTAAAATGTTTAACATTCATATAAATAAAAATTCACGTAAACAGCAGGCCATTTGGAAAAATCTACACGGCACTCCTGAACAACCAACAAGTGTAGAGTGTGGCTATTACGTGATGCGATTCATGAGAGATATAATTCATGATCCAGACCTAAATTTCGAGAAGAAGGTAAAACGCAACATTTTAGATATACTTTCTTTATTTTACTACGTCATATTTTTGTTTCAAACCGTCGTTTGTATCCTTATAACACGTCGGTTTTTTGGTTTATTTTGCAGTTTGACAAGAAAAAAGATAAACTTCAGTATAAACAAGAGGATATTGACGAAGTTAGGCATGAATGGGCAGAATTCGTGAACAAGCAATTACCGAAGGATAATTGATGTAGATAAATATTTATGAACAATGTTCAGGTTTAATTTAGTTTATTTAAAATGTACATAAATATTTTGTTGTAATCAAGCGAACAAAAATCAAAAAAATTAAATTTTGTTTTAAAACTTGTTTAGTTCCCAAACACTGACGTCTGATTCTAATTTACACGTCTCATACGTGTACACAATGGTCGTCTTGCAGTAAATGGAAATATAACATCGACGGTAATTCTTAAAAACGACGTGTAATAGTCATAACAACGACGGTTTATAATTAATTCATCATGTGTATATTCTTAAATATAGTTTCAACGTCGGTTTATTATGTTTAAAGTCGTTGTAAAGGGATACAACGTCGGCTAGGTCATTTTTAATTTAATTTTTATTGACTTTTATATTTTATTTAAATCCATATTAAATTCATAACTATATCCAAAAATTATACTGAAAACTACCAAGCATTGGAATATTGTCTCTATCCTAAAGCTTTAAAAAATATAATTTTGGAAATATTTTTTTATTGTATTTAATTACTAATATTAATAATATATTCAAAACAAAATCCGAAAAATATACCGGCAAATTCTATGCACTGATTGAGACAATATCTTGCCCGTTAAGGCCTGAAAAATGTAATTTTAGTTTTCAAAGTTCAAATGATAACAAAATTCAAACAAATTTAGAGACAAAGCATGGTACTCCTTATACTTTACATAACATAACCCTAAGGTTTATGTGATCCATTGGTGCCCATAAATTCAAAATTATGAAATCCATATTTTAGCCTACTATTGTAGAAGGCAATGTTGTAAGGAATCCATAGCAATTTTCGGTTCATTTTTCTCGTACTTGTGTATTTTTTAAAAATTATTTTAAAATTTAGGGTTTAGGGTTTAGGGTTTTTTGAAACGACGCCGGTTTTCTCCCGCTGTTTTTTGTCAACTACATTAACAAAGACTAATTGAATTCGGTTGACGACGTCGGTTATAAAACAGCGACGCCCTTAGTGTTTACAACTTCGGTATTTTATAACAACCGCCGTTGTAAGTAATTATTAGACGTCAGTGTAAGTGTTGACCGTCGTGGTTGAAAAACGCGGTACTTAAAATTTTTTGACCGCGACCTAAAATTTTCAGAATTTCCCTTTAACCCTCAAATAGTTCATTCTCTCTCTTCAACATGAATTTGTCTGAATGTTTTCGTTCTCCCAGCTCTCTCTCAATATCCATGTAAGTACAACTCTAGTCCCTTTAATCCTAATTCTCTCAGCTCTCTCTCAAGCTTTTGTTATATTCTCTCAGCTCTCTCTCAAAGCATTGGGTACGTAGATTCTCCAAGATCTCTCTCAAAGCATTTGGTACGTAGATTCTCCAAGATCTCTCATTGGGTACGTAGATTCTCCAAGCTCTCTCTCAAAGCATTGGGTACGTAGATTCTCCAAGCTCTCTCTGAAGCAGTTGTTATATTCTCGCAGCTCTCTCTCAATATCCATGTAAGTACAACCCTAATCTCTTCTTAAATCCATAAATGTTTTCGTTGGTAGCTATATTAGGGTTTTGGTGTTTGCAATCTTGTAATAATTGCTCTCTGTTTGGGTTATTTTATGTTTGTTTGGCCATGGGTTCTTGGAAAAGGAATGGGGATGGGAGATTTAAGCTGTTTTTTATTTAACTACGATGACGGTTGAAGGATCAAACCGTCGTCCAAATGTTTATTATACGTCGGTTGTTCATTTACTCCCATCGTCTGCGTTTTAAGCCGCAACTGGTAGCCTAAAGACGACTGTTTCTCCATTAAACGTCGTCTTTAGGCTACCAGAACACCGTTCAAATTTCTGGGTTTGGGTATCTTAATGACGACGGTGACTATAGATGCCGTCGTCGGAATGTATATTAAACGACGATTATTTTTATAAACCGTCGTCTTTTCCATGTTTTATATTTAATTTTCATTTTGTTCTCTGCTATTTGAATGAGGTAGTGTTTCATTGCTGGTCTTTCCACTTTAATATATATATATTTATATGAATTTGATAGAGTGTGAGATGGATAAGTCATGGATGCATGCGGATAGAAGATCGAAGGCATATGAGTTAGGGGTGGAAGGATTTTTGAATTTTGCGTTAGAAAATCTTGGAAATACAACTGAGATTCGTTGTCCATGTGTTAAATGTGGGACTATTCGATTGTTTGGGGTTGGAATTATAAGGGAACACTTATACTTTAATGGAATTGACCAAAGCTATAAGATTTGGAGATGGCACGGAGAACCTTGGGAATGGACTACCAATGCTAGTAGAAATGTGGAAGAAGATGAGCAAAGTAGGTTCAGTTATGTTTCTGAAGAATTAGGGATGGATGATAATGATTTTGCCAATATTGGATATGATCCTTATGAGTTTGCCAATGTGATTGGGGATGGCGATGAACCCTTGTACCCTGGTTGCAGTAAGTACACGAAGTTGTCGGCTTTGGTGAAGTTATATAATTTGAAAGCAAAACATGGGATGAGTGATGTTTGCTTTACAGAATTATTGATAATTCAAGGAGAATTTCTTCCAGAAGGAAATACACTACCTTCCTCTATGTACGAGGCAAAAAAGACTTTGTCTGCTTTAGGGATGAGTTATGAGAAAATCCACGCATGTTCCAATGACTGCATTTTGTATCGGAAGGAGTATGAGAATGCAACTAATTGTCCTACTTGTGGTATCTCAAGGTGGAAGGAAACCAAGGATGGGTTCTTGAAAGAGGGTGTGGCAGCGAAGGTGGTGTGGTATTTTCCTCCAATTCCAAGGTTTAAAAGGATGTTTCAATCACATAAGACGGCTAAGAGTTTGACTTGGCATGCTGCAAGAAAATCAGTTGACAGATATATGTCTCATCCAGCGGATTCCCCGTCTTGGAAACTTGTTGATGAAAAATGGCCCGACTTTGGTAATGAGCCAAGAAACTTGTGATTGGCTCTCTCATCTAATGGATTCAATCCCCACAGCTCTTTAAGTAGCAGATACAGTTGTTGGCCAGTTATGTTAGTTACATATAATCTCCCACCATGGCTATGCATGAAGCAGAAGTTCATGATGTTGACTATACTGATTTCCGGTCCTAAATGTTGTTAATATTATGTTAACTCGCAATTGTACGGTGCAATTAGTAGTATAGCAAGACAAGTATGAGGTCGTACCCACGAAGACTGAGAAGTTCAAATTAGTTATGTACGTAGATTACCGAATTCAAGAAGTTAGGAAGTTAAGTCTAAAACAGAAATTAAAGTGAGAGTGATTTTGATTGTGAAAGGAAGTGAGCAAACTGAAATTGCAAATGAAAGCAAATAAACAAGTGTAACAAAGAGTGATTTTGAAGGGCTGGAAAACGGATTTGGAGACTAGGGCATTCGAATCACCATAACAATTCAACTCTGGGTTATAAGGAGTCAAGTAACAAGTCTAATTCAGATTCAAAGATTGATTCTAGCTAAAGTATGATTAGGCCATGGTGTTTGGTCCTAACCTTGTGTTCCTAATTCCCTAATTTGATCATTTGTTGTCTAACCTAAAATTAAGCATTAGGAACCCAATAAGCATAGAAGAACAATTTAAACAACCAAGCATGTATCTAATCCCTGTTGTCGAATGTCCATACATACTCTTCCTATTCATAGTTCAATTCGAATTAAAGCATGGTGTCTACTCTTAATTCAAACGAAGATAGTTAACAAACAAGTTCTAATGGTGATCAATCATTCAAACAAGCATGTTAACTTATAAGCATAATGAATAAGAACATGAATCATGAATCAAACTTGAAACTCCAAACTTATAAACCCAGAATATTCATGTTAGGTTACATCGAAGCCCTAGTTATGGATTTAGCTACTCGTAATGGAAAAGAAACTAAAACAGAAATGGGAAAACATAATGAAAGCCATAAGAGTAAAAGAAACCCTTTTCTGAAGTTCTTGTGGTGTCCAATGCTTCTTCAAGAGCTTCTCCACGTCTAGAAGGATGTACGAAGGATATGGAGGTGATTTGGGATGAGTTTGGGTGAGTGATGATGGCTGAGAAAGACGAAATTCGTAGGGAAATGGAAGGGAGGCTTTCTGGAGCTATTTTGGGGATTTGGGGCAGTTTAGAGTCTTGGGTTGATTTCTGGAGTGTTTGGGGTTGTGGGAATGTTTGGGGATGATTTCTGGATGTGTTGATGGAATGATGGAAGTGTGGAGGATGGCTGGAGTGAATTGTGTGAGGGTTGATTGTGTTTGGGGTTGTGGACTTCTCTATTTATAGGGCTAAGAGGGAGGAACATCATGATGAATTCCAACACCACCATTCCTCCTTTAATACAACCCATAACTCTCACTTCATCTTGTCTATGGTAGTGTGGTTGGAATCACTTTCATCCCATACTTCTTTTGCTGCTACACCTCCAGCTTTCTTCACATGGGTTTTCTTTTGGTTGCTGGAAAACAGTTGGCAGCTGCAAACCTGAGCGTGGTGTGCAATTTGATGGGCTCACGGATTGGGCTTGGCTTCATCAATTGATATGTTTGAGTAGTCCATCCTGCAGTTCAGAATCTCCTCTTTCCAACCACAAGTGATTTGGCCCAATCCAAGCTCAGATGAAAAAGATAAGTCCGAAATGAATTGCTAACTAAGTCTGCTCGTTTTTGCACCCCTTTGCAACTCTTCTTATCCAAAGCCACCATTGCTACCTAAGGCCCAATGAACTGAATGACAAACAGAAAAGGGATTAAAAGCACAAGTTTAACTCAATAACATAACAAAATCATAAGCTAAAGAGGTACAAAATGATATACAATTATGAACTGATCACTAAACAGCCCGGAAATGATATAGACGTCTACTTAGAGCCTTTGATTGATGATTTGAAATCTCTGTGGGATGGGATTAGAGGAGTGTATGATGCCCACATAGGAGAATACTTTACACTCAGAGCTGCATTACTGTGGACAATTAATGATTTTTCCGCTTATGGAAACTTATCTGGTTGTGTTGTTAAAGGATATAAAGCTTGTCCAATATGCGGCGATGATACACCTAGTCACAGGTTGAAAAATGGCCACAAAATTTGTTACATTGGGCATAGAAAGTGGTTACCAATCAATCATCCATATAGGAGGCAACGTGCAGCTTTTAATGGAAAACCTGAATATGGCATGCCCCCCAAGCCATTAACAGGAGAAGAAGTGCTGCATATGGTTGAAGATATTAATTACATATGGGGCTCGAAAAATGGGGGAAGTGTTGGTGAGAATGATGGTGACAGAGTTTGTTGGAAGAAGAAATCAAAATTCTTTGATCTCGAGTATTGGAAATACCTCCCTGTGAGGCATGCCTTAGATGTTATGCACATTGAGAAGAATGTTTGCGATAGTATCATTGGTACATTGCTAGAGATCCCTGGAAAAAATAAAGATGGGATTGCTGCTCGGTTAGACTTATTGAACATGGGGGTAAAAATTGATTTGCAACCCGAGTATGGAGAAAGACGTACTCGCTTGCCTCCAGGGCCTTGGAATTTGTCAAGAGTAGAGAAGAGAGCGGTTTGCAATTCTTTTTATGGTATGAAGGTTCCTGAAGGTTATTCTTCAAATATAAAAAATCTTGTATCTTTAAAAGATTCAAGACTTCTTGGCCTTAAATCTCAGGATTGTCATACCTTGATGCAACAATTGCTCCCTGTGGCAATTCGTTCTGTTTTGGAGAAGCCTGCAAGGTATGCAATAACTCGATTGTGCTTCTTCTTCAATGCTATATGTGCAAAGACGATAGATGTTTCCAAGCTAGATAAGTTGGAAGAAGATGTAGTAGTTACTTTGTGTTTGCTTGAGAAGTACTTTCCCCCTTCATTCTTTGATATCATGGTTCATCTAGTAGTACATCTTGTCAGAGAAGTTCGTCTATGTGGGCCAGTATATTTTAGATGGATGTATCCGTTTGAAAGATATATGAAAGTGCTAAAGGGGTATGTTCAGAATCGTACTCGTCCCGAAGGTTGCATTGCTGAGCGGTATATAGCTGAAGAAGCTGTAGAGTTTTGTACCGAGCATTTATCTGATGTTAGTACAGTTGGAGTGCCTTCAAGCCAGAATATGGGAGTTTCAAAGCCATTATCAGGTTGCACAGTGAGCTTAGTTGATATGGACTTGTTGAACCAGGCACATTTATATGTCTTGGAGAATACGGAGGAAGTCCTACCTTATATCGAGTACGTATGAGTTTAATTTTTCATATATATGTAGCCATTTTAAATATTATTACTCCTTATATTTATCTTATATATAAGGGACCGTAATGCGTGTTTTTTTCGTGTCAATTGTAGGGAACATATGATCCACATCAAGACCACTTATCCGAAATTTAGAAAGAGAACAAAGTGGCTACAAGATAAGCACAATAGCACTTTCATTCAATGGCTACGTGTTAAGGTATATATGTTATTGAATGACATATTCAACTTATTTTAATTTTCTTTCTTTCTATATATATGTTAGATTGAATTAATATATATGTTTAATTTGTAGGTTCAAAGTGAATTTAATGGGGAAGATTATAATGGCATATCAGAAAATTTGAGGTGGTTAGCAACTGGTCCAAGCATGGTAGTGCCATCATATAGGAGCTATCTTATTAATGGTGTCAAATTTAGCACCAAGGCATAAGATGATGTGCGAACTGTCCAAAATATTGGAGTTTATTTACTTGCACATACTATGCAAGTTGCTAGTGCCAAGGATAAAAACCCTATTGTCTCCAATATGGGTTTTTATGGGGTTATTCAAGAAATTTGGGATCTTGACTACCAAAAGTTTAGAATCCCAGTCTTGAGGTGTGATTGGATAGATAACACTTCGGGCCTTGTAGTCGACGAACTTGGATTTACCCTTGTAGATCTGAGTAAAATTGGACATAGGAATGACCAATTTGTTATGGCTTCTTAAGTCAAACAAGTATTTTATGTTGACGACCCAATGCATCGTGGTTGGTCGGTAGTGTTATCAATGCCTAATAGAGAATATAATGATGTTATTGGTGATGATGTGCTAGGTGATATTAGAATTGAGTGTGAGCCATTTTCTAGAGGGATACCAAATGTTGACACATTTGATGACCTAGTGGGTGAGTTTGGGAGTGAGAATATTAGAGATGGGTGTGAAGATATATGGATTGATTGATTGTTGTAATGTATGACATTAGTTATGCAGTTAATTGTATGACATTAATTCATAGCTCTGTATATCATTTTATTTCCGATCACATTTTCATTCTGCAAGCTTTGGGCACAACAAATCAAAAATTAAAAAATAATCGGTTAAAGAAGAAAATACGACGGTCAAGTTACAAAAATCGCAAAACGAGACGTCTTAAAAACAACCAACGTCGGGTTTTCACAACCGACGTGGAATGACAACGCAAAAATGAAATAAAAACCGCCAAAACACGTCGGTTAATTATAATTCATTTCAAAACGGTTAATATTGTTGTTTTTACGTCAGTTCAAGTAAATATATGCCATGTTATATGTTTTAGACGTCCGTTTTTTTATTTAGTGAACGTAGTATTTATTAACCACGGCGGTTTCTAAGTTTGACACGTCGGTTTTGTTTGATTTAGAGACGTTGATAAAACTATTTACGTCGGTTTTATAGTTGTTTTTGACATTTAAAATTATTTAAACGTCTGTTTTTTACTAAAACCGTCACCTATTATAGTCGAAAGGTCTCTTTTTATGCTTTTATTTATCAAATCGACGTCGGTTTTAGTTTTTTTATGACGTGTAATATATTAACCACGTCGTTTTTTTTGTGTTCAAGCCGTCAAAATCATTTTCAACGTCTGTGGTGATATAAAGGGCCGTGGTTATTATTGTTTTTACGTCAGTTGAAGTAAATATATGCCATGTTATATGTTTTAGACGTCCGTTTTTTTGTTTAGTGAACGTAGTATTTATTAACCACGGCGGTTTCTAAGTTTGACACGTCGGTTTTGTTTGATTTAGAGACGTTGATAAAACTATTTACGTCGGTTTTATAGTTGTTTTTTACATTTAAAATTATTTAAACGTCTGTGTTTTACTAAAACCGTCGTCTATTATAGTCGAAAGGTCTCTTTTTATGCTTTTATGTACCAAATCGACGTCGGTTTCAGTTTTTTTATGACGTGTAATATATTAACCACGTCGTTTGTTTTGTGTTCAAGCCGTCAAAATCATTTTCAACCTCTGTGGTGATATAAAGGGTCGTGGTTATTGTTGTTTTTACGTCAGTTCAAGTAAATATATGTCATGTTATATGTTTTAGACGTCAGTTATTTCATTTAGTGAACGTAGTATTTATTAACCACGACGGTTTCTAAGTATTACACGTCGGTTTTGGTTTATTTAGAGACGTTGATAAGCATATTTACGTCGGTTTTGTAGTTGTTTTTGACATTTAACATTATTTAAACGTCTGTGTTTTACTAAAACCGTCGTCTATTATAGTCGAAAGATCTCTTTTAATGCTTTATGTATGAAATCTACGTCGGTTTTAGTGTTTTACTGACGTGTACTATATTAACCACGTCGTTTGTTTTGTGTTCAAGCCGTCAAAATCATTTTCAACGTCTGTGGTGATATAAAGGGTCGTGGTTATTGTTGTTTTTACGTCAGTTCAAGTAAATATATGCCATGTTATATGTTTTAGACGTCAGTTTTTTCATTTAGTGAACGTAGTATTTATTCACCACGACGGTTTCTAAGTTTTACACGTCGGTTTTGTTTTATTTAGAGACGTTGATAAGCATATTTACGTCGGTTTTGTAGTTGTTTTTGACATTTAACATTATTTAAACGTCTGTGTTTTACTAAAACCATCGTCTATTATAGTCGAAAGGTCTCTTTTATGTATGAAATCTACGTCGGTTTTAGTATTTTACTGACGTGTACTAAATTAACCACGTCGGTTATTTGCTGTCGTTATTTCATGTATGAAAAGACGGCGGTCGATTTCTCGTCGGTTGTAAACCATGATACACGACGGTGGATTACCGTCGTCTATTTCGTTTTTTGTAGTAGTGTCTTGTTACCGACGTATTAATTGTCACACCATGACGGTTTTTAACCACCGTCGTGTGTCCATTCTATCGTCGAAAACAAGACAGAACTGTCGTCTTTTGGCGTCGTGAAAGTATCGATGTTTGTGCCTGATAAATTACGGCCATGAATTGGCCGAGGGAACCCCTCTTCTCGGCCTCAAACTGAAACGCAGCGTTTTGTCAGGGTGCTTGGCCTTCCAGAGAAACAAGAGAAAAATTGCTAAAGCACGATCATCTCGGCCTCGATTAAAGGCCGAGGCCGAGATAGAGCAAAGTCACCGCCAAAAGCATTAAAGTCAGACCACCACGTGATGGCAGGGTCCCATGCTTCATTTAATGAAGTAGTGACCGCTTAAATGCAGCAAACCCACTGACCAAGAATAAGCATTTAATGCACGAGGGAAGGTGGGAAGTGATTGGAGTCAGGATTTGGTGACAGGGATCAGAGTGATTAGACGCCAACATTCTCACAAAGCTCTTTGCAGCTTGAGAGATTAGGTGACCAGCCACCAGAGCAATAAATGCGTCTCCACGGCCAGAAGCGCAGAACCCACGATCAGGGCGGCGGCCGAGATTCACCGGGATTTATGGGGTCACACCACCTTACTTCACGATCCCAAATGTCGATTTGACTACCCACTTGCGCTAATTAGGCTCCACCATGCAGATTTTCAGCCTCGATTACCCCTCCAGGAACTCTGCCTATAAATACAAGACTCAAGACCACTTTCAAAGGGTTCAAACACCAAACAAAAGCCTCCCACGGAGCAACTTATATTTTCCTGTAATGCACTTTCAATATCTTACTTGCTTTTCTAGGAGTAGTGTTAGTTTGTAAGGAAAATCCATTCATCAATATATCATACGACCCTTGATTTTCAAGGCGCCGGAGCACCACCTCTGTTATTTACGCCGGTGAGAGAAAACCGTAGAATATTAGGTCAGGTGACGAAAAGTTTATATATTTTCCCACAGTTCAATACAACGACGTTGTTATTAAAAACCACCGTATTATAACGTTATAACGACGGTAAATAATTCATAACTGACATGGTTATCACAACTGCCGAACGACTTTTGGAATTCCGATGTGGTTATGACGGCGCTTTTTTATCTAAACTGACGTTGTAATTAGAAATTCAACGACTGTTTATTTTAATAAACCGACGTGGTTACTTTGGGGTTCTGAAAACGACGTCGTTCTCTTTTTAATACGCGCCAAATGACTTTTGGATTTCCGATGTAGTTATGACGGCGCTTGTTTATCTAAACTGACTTGATTATTCAAATATGACGTCGCTATGTATATTAGAACCGACGTGGATATTTACGATAATTTGTTTAAATATGATTTTTTCACGCGTTTTTTAACTCTCAGTTTTCAATTAGGGTTGCAGAATGATTCCTCACAAGAAATTGTCTTTCTGAAAGCAAATGGGTTTGCAGAATGATTCCTCACAAGACCAAGCATGGGTTTGCTACATCCTCCTGTGTAGCAAGGGTGGAACCAGCCTTAGAACCTGCATGGGTTTGCAGCCGCACTTGTCCATTTGAAGGCATACGAGGGTGTTCCTGATGCTCCTTATGATAAGATAAAGCCCTAAACACTCGCAGAGACGGAGTCAGGTGGGTTCCTCCCAAATCAGAGAAAAGTCTATTCATTCTGAACCTCAAGCCCACTCCCAGCTTCTTCCCAGCTTCTTCCCAGCCCCCACTCTCCCCACCCCAAAGGCACAACCCACAACAGGTTCTAAGGCTGGTTCCACCCTTGCTACACAGGAGTTTTGAAGTTGATCACTGTGGAAAAGGGGACTACAATGTAACCAGGAATCGAGGAGTGAGCTTTTCACACTTTGTTGATTTTAATTTTTTGAAATTATTAGATATTCATTTGTGGCTGTGCAGGAGCTTGAGAACAAGAGGAAGGAGAGGGCCCAGCTTGCATATGAGAGGAAGAAACAGTTGAACAAGCTGAGGGTGAAGGCAGAAAAGAAACCACGATGTATTTGCCAAATTTGTGTACATATATTGTGTAAATATTGATCAATATTTAACACGAAGAGATTTGCCTTTTAAGATGAAAATGTTGTTGAGGATTGAGAATTAAATTTTGTTTTGTGTTAAGAAAGATATTACCAAAATAAAAGAAAATTTAATTAATTTTAAAAAGCTATAAAAATAAGACGGCGGTTTACAGAGAAGGCAGACGTATAAATTGAAAAAATACGACGGTAATTTGAACTTAGGACGTGGTAAATAAACACGACAGTAGTGTTGTAGGTACCGTCGTAGTATACTCCAAAATAATAAGTCGATAAATTAATCTCTCGCATCATGATATATTATTTAACACGTCGTTTTTTTGTAATATACCGACGTGTATTACATTACATTATACGACGTGGATTCCATAAAATTATACGACGTGGATTCCATTAAAGAATAACCGACGTGGTTTTTTAAATTACACGGCGGTATGTCTATAAGCACCGCCGTAAGTTTAAAAGATTTATTGTATAAATTTGACTCTTTCTTTCAGTTTCAGTTTTCCTTTAGGGTTCCAAGTTCTTCTGGTCTCTCTGGAGGCTCGTCTTCCTCTCTCACATACACACATACATCATCACTCTCTCTCACATCTCAAAGACAATAATTTGGATGTTAATGATGTATGCGTTTTGGTGTATCTGAAAGACACCAAAACACACACATCATGAACTTTCAAAACATTGTCTTTCTCAAAGTTTGCAGTAGTCAGTTCAGTTCTGGTTTCTTTTTGGATTTTGTGTATTTAAAATATTGTCTTTCTCACTTTGGTGGTTCGATTATGATCAGGATCCAAATATCTAAAAGGTAAGATATCATACCTCTTGGGATCTGATTTTAATTTTCGTAGGCTACCAAAATTAAAAAATAATTAAATCTTAAAAAGAAATAAAAATTAAGACGGCGGTTTACAGAGAAGGCACCGTCGTAGTATACAGACGTGGATTCCATTATATTATACGACGCGGATTAAGAACAGTTGGTCGTGTTTAGTTAAGAGTTAACACGGCAGGTTTTTTGGTGAACTGTCGTCTTTATTTTCTACGTCGGTGGATTCATACCTGCTGTCGTCGTTTTTTTGTCAGATTTTTACTCTGAAGAAACCTTTTTAAAAAAACGACGCTTTTTTATTTGTATGCGTCGTCTTTTAAAAATATTCAACAGTAATTCACTTATCCACGACCGTTTTTTTTATACCGTCGTCGTTTTAAATACAACGACGGTTTTAAGTTCTGCCGTCGTCTTTTTCTGTTCGTCTTTTTCTTTTTTTGTAGTAGTGAATACACCAACCACTCCAATTCGGAACGAACTGCCTTTGAACTTGAATTGTCCAGTTTCTTACACCAATTGATTTCCGATCAAGCCCAAAACTTAGACAACAACATAATATGGTGGGGGGAGTCAATCGGTGAGTTTTGAGCGAAGTCCAATTGCTAGAACTACGGAATACACCAACCACTCCTATAAGGAAAGAACTGCCTTTGAACCTGAATTGTCCAAGTTCTTACCCCTATTGATTTCCGATCGAGCCCAAAACGTGGGAATCTTCTTAATATTGTGGGAGGAGTCATTTGGTGAGTTTTGAGGGAAATCCAATCGCTAGAACTACGGAATACCCCAACCAGTCCTATAAGGAACGAACTACCTTTGAACCTGAATTGTCCAATTTCTTACACCTATGGATTTCCGATCGAGCCCAAAACTTGGGCATCATCATAATATGTTGGGAGGAGTCATTTAGTGAGTTTCGAGTGAAATCCAATCGCTAGAACTATGCAACACACCAACCACTAATATACGGAACGAACTGCCTTTGAACTTGAATTGTCCAGTTTCTTACCCCTATTGATTTCCGATCGAGCCCAAAACTTGGGCGTCATCATAATATGTTGGGAGGAGTCATTTGGTGTGTTTTTAGTGAATTCCAATCGCTAGAACTACGGAATACACCAACCACTCCTATAAGGAAAGAAGTGCCTTTGAACCTGAATTGTCCAATTTCTTACCCCTATTGATTTCCGATCGAGACCAAAACTTGGGAATCTTCTTAATATTGTGGGAGGAGTCATTCGGTGACTTTTGAGTGAAATCCAATCGCTAGAACTATGCAATACACGAACGACTAAAATTCGGAACAAACTGCCTTCGAAACAGAATTGCCCAATTTCTCACACCTATGGATTTCCGATCGAGCCCAAAACTTGGGCATCATCATAATATGGTGGGAGGAGTGATTTGGTGAGTTTTGAGTGAAATCCAATCGCTAGAACTACGAAATACACCAACCACTAATATACGGAACGAACTGCTTTTGAACTTGAATTGTCCAATTTCTTACCCCTATTGATTTCCGATCGAGCCCAAAACTTGGGAATCTTCATAATATTGTGGGAGGAGTCATTTGGTGAGTTTTGAGTGAAATCCAATTGCAAGAACTACGGAATACACCACCCACTCCTATAACGAACGAACTTCCTTTGAACCTGAATTGTCCAATTTCTTACCCCTATTGATTTCCGATTGAGCCCAAAACTTCGGAATCTTCATAATATTGTGGGGGGAGTCATTTGGTGAGTTTTGAGTGAAATTCAATTGCAAGAACTATGCAATACACCAACCACTCCAATTCGGAACGAATTGCCTTTGAACTTGAATTGTCCATTTTCTTACAATTATTGATTTCCGATGGAGCCCAAAACTTGGGCATCATCATAATATGCTGGGAGGAGTCATTTGGTGAGTTTTGAGTGAAATCCAATCGCTAGAACTATGCAATACACCAACCACTCAAATTCGGAACGAACTGCCTTTGAACTTGAATTGTTCAATTTCTCACACCTATGGATTTCCGAACGAGCCCAAAACTTGGGCGTCATCATAATATGTCGGGAAGAGTCCTTTGGTGAATTTTGAGTGAAATCCAATCGCTAGAACTACGGAATACACCAACCACTCCTATAAGGAACGAACTGCCTTTGAACCTGAATTGTCTAATTTCTTACCCCTATTGATTTCCGATAGGGCCCAAAACTTGGGAATCTTCATAATATTGTGGGAGGAGTCATTTGGTTAGTTTTGAGTGAAATCCAATTGCTAGAACTATGCAATACACCAACCACTCCAATTCAGAACGAACTGCCATTGAACTTGAATTGACCAATTTCACACACCTATGGATTTCCGATCGAGCCCAAAACTTGGGCATCATCATAATATGGTGGGAGGAGTCATTTGGTGAGTTTTTAGTGAAATCCAATCGCTAGAACTACGGAATTCACCAACCACTCCTATAAGGAAAGAACCACCTTTGAACTTGAATTGTCCAATTTGTTACCCTTATTGACTTCCGATCGAGCCCAAAACTTGGGCATCATCATAATATGGTGGGAGAAGTCATTTGGTGGGTCTTGACTGAAATCCAATCGCTAGAACTGTGCAATACACCAACCACTCCAATTCGGAACGAACTGCCTTTAAACTTGAATTGTCCAATTTCAAACACATATGGAATTTCAATAGAGCCCAAAACTTGGGCATCATCATAATATGGTGGGAGGAGTCATTCGGTGAGTTTTGAGTGAAATCCAATCGCTAGAACTACGGAATAGACCAACCACTCCTATACGGAATGAACTTCCTTTGAACCATAATTGTCCAATTTCTTACCCCTATTGATTTCCGATCGAGCCCAAATCTTGGGCATCGTCATAATATGGTGGGAGGAGTCATTTGGTGAGTTTTGAGTGAAACCCAATCGCTAGAACTATGCAATACACCCACCACTCAAATTCGGAACGAACTGCCTCTGAACTTGAATTGTCCAATTTCTTACCCCTATTGATTTCCGATCGAGCCCAAAACTTGGGTATCACCATAATACGGTGGGAGGAGCCATTTGGTAAGTTTTCAGGGAAATCCAATCCCTAGAATTACGGAATTCACCAACCACTCCTAGACGGAACGAACTGCCTTTGAACCTGAATAGTCCAATTTCTTACCCCTATTGATTTCCGATCGAGCCCAAAACTTGGGCATCATCATAATATGGTGGGAGGAGTCATTTCGAGAGTTTTGAGTGAAATCCAATCGCTAGAACTATGCAATACACCAACCACTCCAATTCGGAAGGAACTGCCTTTGAACTTGAATTGTCCAATTTCTTGCCCCAAATGATTTCCGATCGAGCCCAAAACTTGGGCATCATCATAATATGGTGGGAGGAGTCATTTGGGGAGTTTTGAGTGAAATCCAATCACTAGAACTATGCAATACATCAACCACTCCAATTCGGAAGGAACTGCCTTTCAACTTGAATTGTCCAATTTCTTGCCCCAAATGATTTCCGATCGAGCCCAAAACTTGGGCATCATCATAATATGGTGGGAGGAGCCATTTGGTGAGTTTTGAGTGAAATCCAATCGCTAGAACTACGTAATACACCAACCACTCTTATAAGGAACGAACTGCCTTTGAACTTGAATTCTCCGATTTCTTACCCCAATTGATGTCAGATCGAGCCCAAAACTTGGGCATCATCATAATACGGTGGGAGGAGTCATTTGGGGAGTTTTGAGTGAAATCCAATCGCTAGAACTACGGAATCACGAACCACTCCTATGAGGAACGAATTGCCATTGAAATTGAATTGTCCAATATCTTACACCTATGGATTTCCGATCGAGCCCAAAACTTGGGCATCATCATAATATGGGGGGAGGAGTCATTTGGTGAGTTTTGAGTGAAATCCAATCACTAGAACTACGGAATGCACCAACCGCTCCTGTATGGAACGAACTGCCTTTAAACCTGAATTGTCCAATTTCTTACCCCAATTGATTTCCGATCGAGCCCAAAACTTGGGCATCATCATAATATGGTGGGAGGAGTCATTTGGTGAGTGTTGAGTGAAATCCAAACGCTAGAAGTACGGAATACACCGATCACTCCTATAAGGAACGAACTGGCTTTGAACCTGAATTGTCCAATTTCTTACCCCTATTGATTTCCGTTTGTGCCCAAAACTTGGGCATCTTCAAAATATGGTGGGAGGAGTCATTTGGGGGGTTTTGAGTGAAATCCAATCTCTTGAACTTCGGAATACACCAACCACTCCGATAAGGAACGAACTGCCTTTGAACCTGAGTTGTCCAATTTCTTACCCCTATTGATTTCCGATCGAGCCCAAAACATGGGCATCATTATAATATGGTGGGAGGAGTCATTTGGTGGGTTTTGAGGTAAATCCAATCGCTACAACTATGGAATACACCAACCACTCTTGTAAGGAACGAACTGCCTTTTAACCTGAATTGTCCAATTTTTTACCCCTATAGATTTCCGATCGAGCCCAAAACTTGGGCATCATCATAATATGGTGGGAGGAGTCATTTGGTTAGTTTTGAGTTAAATCCAACCGCTAGAACTACGGAATACCAACCACTCCTATAAGTAACGAAATGCCTTTGAACTTGAATTGTCCAATTTCTTACCCCGATTGACTTCCGATCGAGCCCAAAACTTGGGCATCCTCATAATATGCTGGGAGGAGTCATTTGGGGAGTTTTGAGTGAAATCCAATTGCTATAACTACGGAATACACCAACCACTCCTGTAAGGAACGAACTGCCTTTGAACCTGAATTGTCCAATTTTTTTCCCCTATAGTTTTCCGATCGAACCCAAAACTTGGGCATCATCATATTATGGTGGGAGGAGTCATTTGGTGAGTGTTGAGTAAAATCCAATCGCTAGAAGTACGGAATACACCAACCACTCCTATAAAGAACGAACTGGCTTTGAACCTGAATTGTCCAATTTCTTACCCCTATTGATTTCCGATCGAGCCCAAAACTTGGGCATCATCATAATACGGTGGGAGGAGTCATTTGGGTAGTTTTGAGCGAAATCCAATTGCTATAAATACGGAATACACCAACCACTCCTATGAGGAACGAACTGCCTTTGAACTTGAATTGTCCAATTTCTTACACCTATGGATTTCCGATCAAGCCCCAAACTTGGGCATCGTCATAATATGGTGGGAGGAGTGATTTGGGGAGTTTTGAGTGAAATCCAATCGCTAGAACTACGGAATATACCAACCATTCCCATAAGGAACGAACTGCCATTGAACCTGAATTGTCCGATTTCTTACCCCTATTGATGTCCGATCGATCCTAAAACTTGGGCATCATCATAATACGGTGGGAGGAGTCATTTGGTGAGTTTTCAGTGAAATCCAATCGCTAGAACTATGCAATACACCAACCACTACAATTCGGAACGATCTGCCTTTGAACTTGAATTGTCCAATTTCTCATACCTATGAATTTCCGATCGAGCCCAAAACTTGGGCATCATCACAATATGGTGGGATGAGTCATTTGGTGAGTTTTGAATGAAATCCAATAGCTAGAACTAAGGAACAAACCAACCCCTCCTATAAGGAACGAACTGCCTTTGAAACTGAATTGTCCAATTTCTTGCCCCAAATGATTTCCGATCGAGCCCAAAACTTGAGCATCATCATAATATGGTGGGAGGAGTCATTTGGTGAGTTTTGAGTGATATCCAATTGCTAGAACTACGTAATACAGCAACCACTCCTATAAGGAACGAACTGCCTTTGAACCTGAATTGTCCAATTTCTTACACCTATTGATTTTCGATCGAGCCCAAAACTTGGGCATCATCATAATATGGTGGGAGGAGTCATTTGGTGAGTTTTGAGTGAAATCCAATCGCTAGAACTACGGAATACACAAGCCAATCCAATAAGGAACGAACTGCCTTTTAACCTGAATTAACCAATTTCTTATCCCTATTGATTTCTGATCGAGCCCAAAACTTGGGCATCATCACAATATTGTGGGAGGAGTCATTTGGTGAGTTTTGAGTGAAATCCAATAGCTAGAACTATGGAATAAACAATCCACCCCCATAAGGAACGAACTGCCTTTGAACCTGAGTTGTTCAATTTCTTGCCCCTATTGATTTTCGATCGAGCCCAAAACTTGGGAATCATCATAATATTGTGGGAGGAGTCATTTGGTGAGTTTTGAGTAGAATCCAATCGCTAGAACTACTGAATATACCACCCACTCCTATAAGGAACAAACTGCATTTGAACCTGAATTGTCCAATTTTTTACACCTTTTGATTTACGATCGAGAACAAAACTTGGGCATCATCATAAGATGGTGGGAGGAGTCATTTGGTGAGTTTTGAGTGAAATCCAATCACTGGAACTGTGCAATACCCCAACCACACCAATTAGGAACGAACTGCCTTTAAACTTGAATTGTCCAATTTCTTACACCTATGGATTTCCGATCCAGCCCAAAACTTGGGCATCATCATAATATGGTGGGAGGAGTCATTTGGTGAGTTTTGAGTGATATCCAATTGCTAGAACTACGTAATACAGCAACCACTCCGATAAGGAACGAACTGCCTTTGAACCTGAATTGTCCAATTTCTTGCACCTATTGATTTTCGATCGAGCCCAAAACTTGGGCATCATCATAATATGGTGGGAGGAGTCATTTGGTGAGTTTTGAGTGAAATCCAATCGGTAGAACTACGGAATACACAAGCCAATCCCATAAGGAACGAACTGCCTTTTAACCTGAATTAACCAATTTCTTATCCCTATTGATTTCTGATCGAGCCCAAAACTTGGGCATCAACATAATATGGTGGGAGGAGTCATTTGGTGACTTTTGAGTGAAATCCAATTGCTAGAACTATGAAATACACCAACCACTCCAATTCGGAACGAACTACCTTCGAACTTGAATATTCCAATTTCTTACCGCTTTGGATTTCCGATCGAGCCCAAAACTTGGGCATTATCATAAGATGGTGGGAGGGGTCATTTGGTGAGTTTTGAGTGAAATCCAATTGCTAGAACTGCGGAATACACCAACGACTCCTATAAGGATCGAACCGCCTTTGAACCTGTATTGTCCAATTTCCTACCCCTATTGATTTCCGATCGAGCCCAAAACTTGGGCATCATCATAATATGGTGGGAGGAGTCATTTGGTGAGTTTTGAGTGAAATTCAATCGCTAGAACTACGGAATACACCAACGACTCCTATAAGGAACAAACCGCCTTTGAACCTGAATTGTCCAATTTCTTACCCCTATTGATTTCCGATCGAGCCCAAAACTTGGGCATCATCATAATAGTGTGGGAGGAGTCATTTGGGGAGTTTTGTGTGAAATCCAATCGCTAGAACTACGGAATACACCAACCAGTCAAATTCGGAACGATCTGCCTTCGAACTTGAATTGTGCAATTTCTTACAGCTATGGATTTCCGATCGAGCCCAAAACTTGGGCATCCTCACAATATGTTTGGAGGAGTCATTTGGTGAGTTTTGAGTGAAATCCAATCGCTAGAACTACGGAGTACCCCAACCACTCCTATAAGGAACGAACTGCCTTTGAACCTGAATTGTCCAATTTCTTACCCCTATTGATTTCCGATCGAGCCCAAAACTTGGGCATCATCATAATAGTGTGGGAGGAGTCATTTGGGGAGTTTTGTGTGAAATCCAATCGCTAGAACTAAGCAATACACCTACCACTCCAATTCGGAACGAACTTCCTTCGAACTTGAATTCTCCAATTTCTTACACCTATGGATCTCCGAACGAGCCCAAAAATTGTGCATCATCATAATATGGTGGGAGGAGTCATTTGGTGAGTTTTGAGTGAAATTCAATCGCTAGAACTACGTAATACAGCAACCACTCCGAGAAGAAACGAAGTGCATTTGATCCTGAATTGTCCAATTTCTTACCCCTATTGATTTCCGATAGAACAAAAATCATGGGCAGCATCATAATATGGTGGAGGAGTCTTTTGGTGTGTTTTGAGTGAAATCCAAAAGCTAGAACCATGCAATACACCAACCACTCCAATTCGAAACGAACTGCCTTCGAATCTGAATTGCCCAATTTCTTACCCCTATTGATTTCCAATCGAGCCCAAAACTCGGGCATCATCAAAAAATGGTGGGAGGAGTCATTTGGTGAGTGAAATCCAATCGCTAGAACTATGGAATGCACCAACCACTCCTATAAGGAACGAAATGCCTTTGAACCTGAATTTTCCAATTTCTTACCCCTATTGATTTCCGATCGAACCCAAAACTTGGGCATCATCATAATATGGTGGGAGGAGTCATTTGGTGATTTTTGAGTGAAATCCAATCGCTAGAACTAAGCAATACACCTACCACTCCAATTCGGAACGAACTTCCTTCGAACTTGAATTCTCCAATTTCTTACACCTATGGATCTCCGAACTAGCCCAAAAATTGTGCATCATCATAATATGGTGGGAGGAGTCATTCGGTGAGTTTTGAGTGAAATCCAATCGTTAGAATTACGGAATACACCAACCACTCCTATAAGGAACGAACTGCCTTCGAACTTGAATTGTCCAATTTTATACACCTATGGATTTCCGATCGAGCCCAAATCTTGGGCATCATCATAATATGGTGGGAGGAGTCATTTGGTGACTTTTTAGTGAAATCCAATCGCTAGAACTAAGCAATACACCAACCATTCCAATTCGGAACGAACTTCCTTCGAACTTGAATTCTCCAATTTCTTACACCTATGGATCTCCGCACGAGCCCAAAAATTGGGCATCATCAGAATATGGTGGGAGGAGTCATTTGGTAAGTTTTTAGTGAAATCTAATCGCTAGAACTACGGAATACACCAGCCACTCCTATAAGTTACGAACTGCCTTTGAACCTGAATTGTCCAATTTCTTACCCCTATTGATTTCCAATGGAGCCCAAAACATGGGCATCATCATAATGTGGTGGGAGGAGTCAATTGGTTAGTTTTCAGTGAAATCCATTCGCTAGAACTATGCAATACACTAACCTCTCCAATTCGGAAAGAACTGCCTTTGAACTTGAATTGTCCAATTTCTTACACCAATGGATTTCCGATCGAACCCAAAACTTGGGCATCATCATAATATGATGGGAGGTGTCATTTGGTGGGCTTTGAGTGAAATCCAATCGCTAGAACTACGGAATACACCAACCACTCCTATAAGGAACGAACTGCCTTTGAACTATAATTGTGCAATTTCTTACCCCAATTGATTTCCGATCGAGCCCAAAACTTGGGCATCACCATAATATGGTGGGAGGAGTCATTTGGTGAGTTCTGAGTGAAAGCCAATCGCTAGAACTACTGAATACACCAACCACTCCGATAAGGAACGAACTGCCTTTGAACTTGAATTGTCCAATTTCTTACACCTATGGATTTCTGATCGAGCCCAAAACTTGGGCATCATCATAAAATGGTGGGAGGAGTCATTTGGTGAGTTTTGAGTGAAATCCAATTGCTAGAACTATGCAATACACCAACCACTCCAATTCGGAACGAACTACCTTTGAACTTGAATTGTCCAATTTCATACACCTATGGTTTTCCGATTGAGCCCAAAACTTGGGCATCATCATAATATGGTGGGAGGAGTCATTTGGGGAGTTTTGAGTGAAATGCAATCGCTAGAACTGTGCAATACACCAACCACTCCAATTCGGAACGAACTACCTTTGAACTTGAATTGTCCAATTTCTTGCACCAGTAGATTTCCGATCGAGCCCAAAACTTGGGCATCATCATAATATGGTGGGAGGATTCATTTGGTTAGTTTTGAGTGAAATCCAATCGCTAGAACTACGGAAAACACCAACCACTCTCATAAGGAACGAACTGCCTTTAAACCTGAATTGTCCAATTTATTACCCCTATTGATTTCCGATCGAGCCCAAAACTTGGGCATCATCATAATATGGTGGGATGAAGGCACTTGGGGAGTTTTGAGTGAAATCCAATTGCTAGAACTGCGGAATACACCAACCACTCCAATTTGGAACGAAATGCCTTTGAACTTGAATTGTCGAATTTCATACACCTATTGATTTCCGATCGCGCCCAAAGCTTGAGCATCATCATAATATGGAGGGAGGAGTCATTTGGTGAATTTTGAGTGAAATCCGATCACTAGTACTTTGCCATACACCAACCACTCCAATTCTAAACGAACTGCCTTTGAACTTGGATTGTCCAATTTCTTACTCCTATTGATTTCCGAGCGAGCCCAAAACTTGGGCATCATCATAATATGGTGGGAGAAGTCATTTGGTGAGTTTTGAGCGAAATCCAATCGCAATAACTATGGAATACACCTACCACTCCAATACGGAACGAACTGCCTTCGAACTTGAATTGTCCAATTTCTTACCACTATGGATTTCCAATCGAGCCCAAAACTTGGGCACCATCGTAATATGGTGGGAGGAGTCATTTGGTGAGTTTTGAGTGAAATCCAATCGCTAGAACTACGGAATACACCAACCACTCTTATAAGGAATGAACTGCCTCTGAACCTGAATTGTCCAATTTCTTACCCCTATTGATTTCTGATCAAGCCCAAAAATTGCGCATCATCATAATATATGGTGGGAGGAGTGATTTGATGAGTTTTGAGTGAAATCCAATCGCTAGAACTACGGAATACAGCAACCACTCCTATAAGGAACGAACAGCCTTTGAACCTGAATTGTCCAATTTCTTACCCCTATTGATTTCCGATAGAGCCCAAAACTTGGGAATCAACATAATACGGTGGGAGGAGTCATCTGGTGAGTTTTGAGTGAAATCCATTCGCTAGAACTACTGAATACACCAGCCACTTCTATAAGCAACGAACTGCCTTTGAACCTGAATTGTCCAATTTCTTGCCCCTATTGATTTCCGATCGAGCCCGAAACAGGGGCATCATCATAATATGGTGGGAGGAGCCATTTGGTGAGTTTCGAGTGAAATCCAATAGCTAGAACTATGCAATACACCAACCACTCCAATTCGGAACGAACTTCATTCGAACTTGAATTGTCCAATTTCTTACCCGTATGAATTTCCGATCCAACCCAAAACTTGGGCATCATCATAATATGGAGGGAGGAGTCATTTGGTGAGTTTTGAGTGAAATCCAATTGCTAGAACTGCGGAATACACCAACCACTCCAATTTGGAACGAACTGCCTTTGAACTTGAATTGTCGAATTTCATACACCTATTGATTTCCGATCGAGCCCAAAGCTTGAGCATCATCATAATATGGAGGGAGGAGTCATTTGGTGAGTTTTGAGTGAAATCCAATCTCTAGAACTATGCAATACATCAACCACTCCAATTTGGAACGAACTGCCTTCGAACTTGAATTGTCCAATTTCTTACCCCTATGGATTTCCGATCGAACCCAAGACTTGGGCATCATCATAATATGGTGGGAGAAGTCATTTGGTGAGTTTTGAGCGAAATCCAATCGCAATAACTATGGAATACACCTACCTCTCCAATTTGGAACGAACTGCCTTTGAACTTGAATTGTCGAATTTCATACACCTATTGATTTCCGATCGAGCCCAAAGCTTGAGCATCATCATAATATGGAGGGAGGAGTCATTTGGTGAGTTTTGAGTGAAATCCAATCTCTAGAACTATGCAATACATCAACCACTCCAATTTGGAACGAACTGCCTTCGAACTTGAATTGTCCAATTTCTTACCCCTATGGATTTCCAATCAAGCCCAAAACTTGGGCACCATCGTAATACGGTGGGGGGAGTCATTTGGTGAGTTTTGAGTGAAATCCAGTAGCTAGAACTACGGAATACACCAAGCACTCCTATATGGAACGAACTGCCTCTGAACCTGAATTGTCCAATTTCTTACCCCTATTGATTTCTGATCAAGCCCAAAAATTGGGGATCATCATAATATGGTGGGAGGAGTCATTTGATGAGTTTTGAGTGAAATCCAATCGCGAGAACTACGGAATACAGCAACCACTCCAATAAGGAACGAACAGCCTTTGAACCTGAATTGTCCAATTTCTTACCCCTATATATTTCCGATCAAGCCTAAAACTTGCACATCAACATAATACGGTGGACGGAGTCATCTGGTGAGTTTTGAGTGAAATCCAATCGCTAGAACTACGGAATACACCGGCCACTCTTATAAGCAACGAATTGCCTTTGAACCTGAATTGCCCAATTTCTTACCCCTATTGATTTCCGATCGAGCCCAAAACAGGGGCATCATCACAATATGTTGGGAGGAGCCATTTGGTGAGTTTTGAGGGAAATCCAAAAGCTAGAACTAAGCAATACACCAACCACTCCAATTCGGAACGAACTTCCGCCGAACTTCAATTGTCCAATTTCTTACCCCTATGGATTTTCGATCGAGCCCAAAATTTGGGCATCATCATAATATGGTGGGAGGAGTCACTTGGTGAGTTTTGAGTGAAATCCAATCCCTAGAACTACGGAATACAGCAACCACTCCTATAAGGAACGAACAGCCTTTGAACCTGAATTGTCCAATTTCTTACCCCTACATATTTCCGATCGAGCCCAAAACTTGGGCATCAACATAATACGGTGGGAGGAGTCATCTGGTGAGTTTTGGGTGAAATCCAATCGCTAGAACTACGGAATACACTAGCCACTTCTAAAAGCAACGAACTGCCTTTGAACCTGAATTGTCCAATTTCTCACCCCTATTGATTTCCGATCGAGCCCAAAACAGGGGCATCATCATAATATGGTGGGAGGAGCCATTTGGTGAGTTTTGAGTGAAATCAAATAGCTAGAACTATGCAATAAACCAACCACTCCAATTCGGAACGAACTTCCTTCGAACTTTAATTGTCCAATTTCTTACCCCTATGGATTTCCGATCGAGCCCAAAACTTGGGCATCATCATAATATGGGGGGAGGAGTCATTTGGTGAGTGTTGAGTGAAATCCGATCTCTAGAACTATGCAATAAATCAACCACTCCAATTCGGAACGAACTGCCTTCGAACTTGAATTGTCCAATTTCTTACCCCTATGGATTTCCGATCGAGCCCAAATCTTGGGCATCATCATAATATGGAGGGAGGAGTCATTTGGTGAGTGTTGAGTGAAATCCGATCTCTAGAACTATGCAATAAATCAACCACTCCAATTCGGAACGAACTGCCTTCGAACTTGAATTGTCCAATTTCTTACCCCTATGGATTTCCGATCGAGCCCAAAACTTGGGCATCATCATAATATGGAGGGAGGAGTCATTTGGTGAGTGTTGAGTGAAATCCGATCTCTAGAACTATGCAATAAATCAACCACTCCAATTCGGAACGAACTGCCTTCGAACTTGAATTGTACAATTTCTTACCCCTATGGATTTCCGATCGAGCCCAAAACTTGGGCATCATCTTAATATGGTGGGAGGAGTCATTTGGTGAGCTTTGAGTGAAATCCAATCGCTAGACTACTGAATACACCAACCACTCCTATAAGGAACGAACAGCCTTTGAACCTGAATTGTCCAATTTCTTAGCCCTATTGATTTCCGATCGAGCCCAACACAGGGGCATCATCACAATATGGTGGGAGGAGCCATTTGGTGAGTTTTTAGTGAAATCCAATAGATAGAACTATGCAATACACCGACCACTCCAATTCGGAACGAACTTCCTTCGTACTTGAATTGTCCAATTTCTTACCCATATGGATTTCCGACCAAGCCCAAAACTTGGGAATCATCATAATATGGTGGGAGGACTCATTTGGTGAGTTTTGAGTGAAATCCAATCGCTAGAACTATGCAATACACCAACCACTCCTATTCGGAACGAACTGCCTTCGAACTTGAATTGTCCAATTTCTTACCCCTATGGATTTCCGATCGAGCCCAAAACTTGGGCATCATCATAATATGGTGGGAGGAGTCATTTGGTGAGTTTTGAGTGAAATCCAATCGCTAGAAAAACGGAATACACCAACCACTCCTATAAGGAACGAACTGCCTATGAACCTGAATTGTCCAATTTCTTACCCCTATTGATTTCCGATCGAGTCCAAAACTTGGGCATCATCATAATATGGTGGGAGGAGTCATTTGGTGAGCTTTGAGCGAAATCCAATCGCTAGACTACAGAATACACCAACCACTCCTATAAGGAACGAACAGCCTTTGAACCTGAATTGTCCAATTTCTTACCCCTATATATTTCCGATCGAACCCAAAACTTGGGCATCAACATAATATGGTGGGAGGAGTCATCTGGTGAGTTTTGAGTGAAATCCAATCGCTAGAACTATGGAATACACCGGCCACTCCTATAAGCAACGAACTGCCTTTGAACCTGAATTGTCCAATTTCTTACTCCTATTGATTTCCGATCGAGTCCAAAACAGGGGCATCATCATAATATGGTGGGAGGAGCCATTTGGTGAGTTTTCAGTGAAATCCAATGGCTAGAACTATGCAATACACCAACCACTCCAATTCGGAACGAATTGCCTTCGAACTTCAATTGTCCAATTTCTTACCCCTATGGATTTCTGATCGAGCCCAAAACTTGGGCATCATCATAATATGGTAGGAGGAGTCATTTGGTGAGTTTTGAGTGAAATCCAATCGCTAGAACTATGCAATACACCAACCACTCCAAATCGGAACGAACTTCCTTCGAACTTGAATTATCCAATTTCTTACCCGTATGGATTTCCGATCCAGCCCAAAACTTGGGCATCATCATAATATGGTAGGAGGAGTCATTTGGTGAGTTTTGAGTGAAATCCAATCGCTAGAACTATGCAATACACCAACCACTCCAAATCGGAACGAACTTCCTTCGAACTTGAATTATCCAATTTCTTACCCGTATGGATTTCCGATCCAGCCCAAAACTTGGGCATCATCATAATATGAAGGGAGGAGTAATTTGGTGAGTTTTGAGTAAAATCCAATCGCTAGAACTACGGAATACACCAGCCACTCCGATAAGCAACGAACTGCCTTTGAACCTGAATTGTCCAATTTCTTTCCCCTATTGATTTCCGATCGAGCCCCAACTTGGGCATCATCATAATATGGTGGGAGGAGTCATTTGGTGAGTTTTGAGTGAAATCCAATCGCTAGAACTATGCAATACACCAACCACTCCAATTCGGAACGAACTGCCTTCGAACTTGAATTGTCCAATTTCTTACCCCTATGGATTTCCAATCGAGCCCAAAACTTGGGCATCATCATAATATGGTGGGAGGACTCATTTGGTAAGTTTTGAGTGAAATCCAATCGCTAGAACTACGGAATACACCAGCCACTCCTATAAGCAACGAACTGCCTTTGAACCTGAATTGTCCTATTTCTTCCCCCTATTGATTTCCGATTGAGCCCCAACTTGGGCATCATCATAATATGGTGGGTGGAGTCATTTGGTGAGTTTTGAGTGAAATCCTATCGCTAGAACTACGCAATACACCAACCACTCCAATTCGGAACGAACTGCCTTCGAACTTGAATTGTCCAATTTCTTACCCCTATGGATATCTGATCGAGCCCAAAACTTGGGCATCATCATAATATGGTGGGTGGAGTCATTTGGTGAGTTTTGAGTGAAATCCTATCGCTAGAACTACGGAATACACCAACCACTCCTATAAGGAACGAACTGCCTCTAAACCTAAATTGTCCAATTTCTTACCCCTATTGATTTCCGATCGAGCCCAAAACTTGGGCATCATCATAATATGGTGGGAGGAGTCATTTGATGAGTTTTGAGTGAAATCCAATCGCTTGAACTACGGAATACAGCAACCACTCCTATAAGGAACCAACAGCCTTTGAACGTGAATTGTCTAATTTCTTACCCCTATTGATTTCCGATAGAGCCCAAAACTTGGGAATCAACAGAATACGGTGGGAGGAGTCATCGGGTGAGTTTTGAGTGAAATCCAATCGCTAGAACTACGGAATACACCAGCCACTCCTATAAGCAACGAACTGCCTTCGAACCTGAATTGTCCAATTTCTTACCCCTATTGATTTCCGAGTGAGCCCCAACTTGGGCATCATCATAATATGGTTGTAGGAGTGATTTGGTGAGTTTTGAGTGAAATCCAATCGCTAGAACTACGGAATACACCAGCCACTCCGATAAGCAACGAACTGCCTTTGAACCTGAATTGTCCTATTTCTTCCCCCTATTGATTTCCGATTGAGCCCCAACTTGGGCATCATCATAATATGGTGGGTGGAGTCATTTGGTGAGTTTTGAGTGAAATCCTATCGCTAGAACTACGCAATACACCAACCACTCCAATTCGGAACGAACTGCCTTCGAACTTGAATTGTCCAATTTCTTACCCCTATGGATATCTGATTGAGCCCAAAACTTGGGCATCATCATAATATGGTGGGTGGAGTCATTTGGTGAGTTTTGAGTGAAATCCTATCGCTAGAACTACGGAATACACCAACCACTCCTATAAGGAACGAACTGCCTCTAAACCTGAATTGTCCAATTTCTTACCCCTATTGATTTCCGATCGAGCCCAAAACTTGGGCATCATCATAATATGGTGGGAGGTGTCATTTGATGAGTTTTGAGTGAAATCCAATCGCTTGAACTACGGAATACAGCAACCACTCCTATAAGGAACCAACAGCCTTTGAACGTGAATTGTCTAATTTCTTACCCCTATTGATTTCCGATAGAGCCCAAAACTTGGGAATCAACAGAATACGGTGGGAGGAGTCATCTGGTGAGTTTTGAGTGAAATCCAATCGCTAGAACTACGGAATACACCAGCCACTTCTATAAGCAACGAACTGCCTTTGATTCTGAATTGTCAAATTTCTTACCCCTATTGATTTCCGATTGAGCCCAAAACAGGGGCATCATCATAATATGGAGGGAGGAGCCATTTGGTGAGTTTTGAGTGAAATCCAATAGCTAGAACTATGCAATACACCAACCACTCCAATTCGGAACGAACTTCCTTCGAACATGAATTGTCCAATTTCTTACCCGTATGGATTTCCGATCCAACCCAAAACTTGGGCGTCATCATAATATGGAGGGAGGAGTCATTTGGTGAGTTTTGAGTGAAATCCAATCTCTAGAACTATGCAATACATCAAGCACTCCAATTCGGAACGAACTGCCTTCGAACTTGTATTGTCCAATTTCTTACCCCTATGGATTTCCGATCGAGCCCAAAACTTGGGCATCATCATAATATGGTGGGAGGACTCATTTGGTGAGTTTTGAGTGAAATCCAATCGCTAGAACTACGGAATACACCAGCCACTCCTATAAGAAACGAACTTCCTTTGAACCTGAATTGTACAATTTCTTACCCCTATTGATTTCCGATTGAGCCCCAACTTGGACATCATCATAATATGGTTGGAGGACTCATTTGGAGAGTTTTGAGTGAAATCCAATCGCTAGAACTACGGAATACACCAGCGACTCCTATAAGAAACGAACTGCCTTTGAACCTGAATTGTCCAATTTCTTACCCCTATTGATTTCCGATTGAGCCCCAACTTGGGCATCATCATAATACGGTTGGAGGAGTCATTTGGTGAGTTTTGAGTGAATTCCAATCGCTTAACTACGGAATACACCAACCACTCCTATAAGGAACGAACTGCCTCTGAACCTGAATTGTCCAATTTCTTACCCCTATTGATTTCCGATCGAGCCCAAAACTTGGGCATCATCATAATACGGTGGGAGGAGTCATCTGGTGAGTTTTGAGTGAAATCCAATAGCTAGAACTACGGAATACACCGGCCACTCCTATAAGCAACGAACTGCTTTTGAACCTGAATTGTCCAATTTCTTACCCCTATTGATTTCCGATCGAGCCTAAAACAGGGGCATCATCATAATATGGGGGAAGGAGTCATTTGGTGAGTTTTGAGTGAAATCCAATAGCTAGAACTATGCAATACACCAACCACTTCAATTCGGAACGAACTGCCTTCGAACTTTAATTGTCCAATTTCTTACCCCTATGGATTTCCGATCGAGCACCAAACTTGGGCATCTTCATAATATGGTGGGAGGAGTCATTTGGTGACTTTTTGAGTGAAATCCAATCGCTAGAACTACAGAATACACCAACCACTCCTATAAGGAACGAACTGCCTTTGAACCTGAATTGTCCAATTTCTTAACCCTATTGATTTCCGATCGAGCCCAAAACTTGGGCATCATCATAATATGGGGGAAGGAGTCATTTTGTGGGTTTTGAGTGAATTCCAATCACTAGAACTACGGAATACAGCAAACACTCCTATAAGGAATGAACATCCTACGAACCTGAATTGTCAGAATTCTTACCCCTATTGATTTCCGATCGAACCCAAAACTTGGGCATCATCATAATATGGTATGAGGACTCATTTGGTGCGTTTTGAGTGAAATCCAATCGCTTGAACTACGGAATACACCAACCACTCCAATAAGGAACGAACTGCCTTTGAACTTGAATTGTCCAATTTCTTACCCCTATTGATTTCCGATCGAGCCCAAAACTTGGGCATCATCATAATATGGTGGGAGGAGTCATTTGGTGAGTTTTGAATGAAATCCAATCGCTAGAACCATGCAATACAACAACCACTCCAATTCAGAACGAACTGCCTTCGAACTTGAATTGTCAAATTTCTTACCCCTGTGGATTTCCGATCGAGCCCAAAACTTGGGCATCATCATAATATGGTGGGAGGAGTCATTTGGTGAGTTTTGAGTGAAATCCAATCACTGGAACTACGGCATACACCAACCACTCCTATATGGAACGAACTGCCTTTGAAACTGAATTGTCCAATTTCTTACCCCAATTCATTTCCGATGGAGTCCAAAACGTGGGCATCAACATAATATGGTGGGAGGAGTCATTTGGTGAGTTTTGAGTGAAATCCAATCGCTAGAACTATGCAATACACCAACCACTCCAATTTGGAACGAACTACCTTCGAACTTGAATTGTCCAATTTCTTACCCCTATTGATTTCCGATCGAGCCCAAAACTTGGGCATCATCATATTATGGTGGGAGGAGTCATTTGGTGAGTTTTGAGTGAAATCCAATCACTAGAACTACGAAATACAATAGCCAGTCCTATATGGAACGAACTACCTTTGAACCTGAATTGTCCAATTTCTTACCCCTATTGATTTCCGATCCAGCCCAAAACTTGCGCATCGTCATAATATGGTGGGAGGAGTCATTTGGTGAGTTTTGAGTGAAATCCAATCGCTAGAACTATGGAATACACCAGCCACTTCTATAAGGAAGAAGCTGCCTTTGAACCTGAATTGTCCAATTTCTTACCCCTATTGATTTCCGGATGAGCCCAAAAGTTGGGCATCATCATTATATTGTGGGAGGAGTCATTTGGTGAGTTTTGAGTGAAATCCAATCGCTAGAACTACGTAATACACCAGCCACTCCTATAAGGAACGAACTGTCTTTGAACCTGAATTGTCCAATTTCTTACCCTTATTGATTTCCGATCGAGCGCAGAACTTGGGCATCATCGTAATATGGTGGGAGGGGTCATTTGGTGAGTTTTGAGTGAAATCCAATTGCTAGAACTACGCAATACACCAACCGCTCCAATTCGGAACGAACTCCCTTCGAACTTGAATTCTCCAATTTCTTTCCCCTACGGATTTCCGATCGTTCCCAAAAGTTGGGCATCATCATAATATGGTGGGAGGAGTCATTTGGTGAGTTTTCAGTGAAATCCAATCTCTAGAACTACGCAATACACTAACCTCCCCAATTCGGAACGAACTGCGTTTCAACATGAATTGTCCACTTTCTGACACCTATGGATTTCGGATTGAGCCCAAAACTTGGGCATTGTCAAAATATAGTGGGAGGAGTCATTTGGTGAGTTTTGACAGAAATCCAATTGCTAGAACTATGCAATACACCAACGACTCCAATTCGGAACGAACTGCCCCTGAAATTTAATTGTCCAATTTCTTACACCTATGGATTTCCGATCGAGGCCAAAACTTGAGCATCATCATAATATGGTGGGAGGAGTCGTTTGGTGAGTTTTGAGTGAAATCCAATTGCTAGAACTACGGAATACACCAACCCCTCATATAAGGAACGAACGGCCATTGAACCTGAATTGTCCATTTTCTGGCCCATATTGATTTCCGATAGAGCCCAAAACTTGGGCATCATCATAATACGGTGGGAGGAGTCATTTGGTGAGTTTTGAGTGAAATCTAATCGCTAGAACTACGGAATACACCAACCACTCCTAGAAGGAACGAACTGCCTTCGAACATGAATTCTCCAATTTCTTACCCCTATGGATTTCCGATCGAGTCCAAAACTTGGGCATCATCATAATATGGTGGGAGGAGTCATTTGGTGAGTTTTGAGTGAAATCCAATCGCTAGAACTATGCAATGCGCTAACCAATCCAATTCGGAACGAACTGCCTTCGAAATTGAATTGTCCAATTTCTTCCACCTATGGATTTCCGATCGAGCCCATAACTTGGGCATCATCATAATTTGGTGGGAGGAGTTGTTTGGTGAGTTTTGAGTCAAATCCAATCGCTTGAACTACGTAATACACCAACCTCTCCTATAAGGAACGAACTGCCTTTGAAACTGAATTGTCCAATTTCTTACCCCTATTCATTTTCGATGGAGTCCAAAACTTGGGCATCATCATAATATGGCGGGAGGAGTCATTTGGTGAGTTTTGAGTGAAATCCAATCGCTAGAACTACGAAATACACCAACCACTCCTATAAGCAAGGAACTGTCTTTGAGACTGAATTGCCCAATTTCTTACCCCAATTGATTTCCGATCGAGCCCAGAACGTGGGCATCATCGTAATATGGCGGGAGGAGTCATTTGGTGAGTTTTGAGTGAAATCCAAACGCTAGAACTATGCAATGCACCAACCACTCCAATTCGGAACGAATTGCCTTTGAAATTGAATTGTCCAATTTCTTCCACCTATGGATTTCCGATCGAGCCCAAAACTTGGGCATCATCATAATATGGTGGGAGGAGTCGTTTGGTGAGTTTCGAGTCAAATCCAATAGCTAGAACAACGTAATACACCAACCACTCCTATAAGGAACGAACTGCCTTTGAGACTGAATTGCCCAATTTCTTACCCCTATTGATTTCCGATCGAGCCCAAAACATGGGCATCGTCATAATATGGTGGGAGGAGTCATTTGGTGAGTTTTGAGTGAAATCCAATCGCTAGAACTATGCAGTACACCAACCACTCCCATGAGGAACGAACTGCCATTGAACCTGAATTGTCCAATTTCTAACCCCTATTGATTTCCGATTGATCCCAAAACTTGGGCATCATCATAATATGGTGGGAGGAGTCATTTGGTGAGTTTTGAGTGAAATCCAATCGCTAGAACTATGCAATGCACCAATCACACCAATTCGAAACGAACTGCCTTCGAAATTGAATTGTCCAATTTCTTCCACCTATGGATTTCCGATCGAGCCCAAAACTTGGGCATCATCATAATATGGTGGGAGGAGTCGTTTGGTGAGTTTTGAGTCAAATCCAATCGCTAGAACTACGTAATACACCAACCCCTCCTATATGGAACGAACTGCCTTTGAAACTGAATTGTCCAATTTCTTACCCCTATTCATTTCCGATGGAGTCCAAAACGTGGGCATCAACATAATATGGTGGGAGGAGTCATTTGCTGAGTTTTGAGTGAAATCCAATCGCTAGAACTATTCAATACCCTAGCCACTCCAATTCGGAACGAACTGCCTTCGAACTTGAATTGTCCAATTTCGTACCCCTATGGATTTCCGATCGAGTCCAAAACTTGGGCATCATCCTAATATGGTGGGAGGAGTCATTTGGTGAGTTTTGAGTGAAATCCAATCGCTAAAACTAAGGAATACACCAACCACTCCTATAAGGAACGAACTGCCTTCGAACATGAATTGTCCAATTTCTTACCCCTATTGATTTCCAATCAAGCCCAAAACATGGGCATCATCATAATATGGTGGGAGGAGTCATTTGGTGAGTTTTGGGTGAAATCCAATCGCTAGAACTACGGAATACACCAACCACTCCGATAAGGAACGACCTGCCTTTGAACCTGAATTGTCCAATTTCTTACCCCTATTGATTTCCGATCGAGCCCAAAACTTGGGCATCATCCTCATATGGTGGGAGGAGTCATTTGGTAAGTTTTGAGTGAAATCCAATCGCTAGAACTGTGCAATACACCAACCACTCCAATTCAGAACGAACTGTCTTTGAACTTGAATTGTCCAATTTCTTACTGTTTGTGCCTGATAAATCACGGCCATGAATTGGCCGGGGGAACTTCTCTTCTCGGCCTCAAGCTGAAACGCAGCGTTTTGTCAAGGTGTTTGGCTTTCCAGAGAAACAAGAAAAATCACCAAGGCATGGTTATGTCGGCCAAGGTTACAGGCTGAGGCCGAGACTGAGCAAGGTCACGGCCAAAGGCATTAAAGTCAGATCATCACGTGACAGCAGGGTCCCACGCTCCATTTAATGAAGCAAGGTCTCTGTTTATTGCAGCAAACCCACTGGCCAAGAATGAGCATTTAATGCACGAGGGAAGGTGGGAAGTGATTGGAGTCAGGATTTGGTGACAGAGATCAGAGTGATTAGACGCCAACATTCTCACAAAGCTCTTTGCAGCTTGAGAGATTAGGTAATTGGCTATCAGAGCAATAAATGCGTCTCCACGGCCAGAAGCGCAGAACCCACGATCAGGGCTGCGGCCGAGATTCACCGTGATTCATGGAGTCACACCACCATACTTCACGATCCCAAATGTCGATTAGACTACCCACTTGGCGTAATCAGGCTCCACCATGCAGATTTTCAGCCTCGATTACCCCTCCAGGAGCTCTGCCTATAAATACAAGACTCAGGACTACTCTCAAAGGGTTCAAACACCAAACAAAAGCCTCCCACGGAGCAACTTATATTTTCCTGTAATGCACTTTCAATATCTTTACTTGCTTTTCTAGGAGTAGTGTTAGTTTGTAAGGAAAATCCATTCATCAATATATCAAACGACCCTTGATTTTCAAGGCGCCGGAGCACCACCCCATATATCATACGACCGCCGCTCATTGAGTAGCGCACCGGAGCACCGCCCTAAAACCCACCAAACACCACCACTCACCAATCACCGAGACCGTACATTCGGTCGGGATTTCGGCCAGCATCCCGGTAACGACGGATCGCTCGGCGGAATCCATGCAGGAGCAAGCGGCAGTGGAGGAAATGATGTCCAGGCAGACCTACAGGATAGAGACATCCTTCATGGCCGCAATGGACAGGTTCTCTTCGGAGCTGCGAACGCTTTTTCAAGAAAGGATGCCGATAACCTCGCCGGCGTCACCTCCCAGAGCAGGCCAAGGGAGCCGAGGGCGTGAAAGAATCGAGCCTTACGGCGAAGGCAGCAGCTTCGGCGTCTCGGCTCACCCCTAAGCATCAGGTTACGGCCAACATTCGGTGCCGCCGACAAACAGTTGGGGGCAGTCCCAGACCACATGGGTAAGTCCCGGGCCAACCTACTCAGCAGAGATAGTGCGTGGGCCGCTCCATGCTTTAGCCGTGTCATTAGGGCACAGCAACCCTGCACATCCTACGATCCATCCACTCGGCCCAGTTCATACTGCGGCCGTCCACACCCATCCTGGTCCAAACAACGCAGCCGCTGTATTGTCACAACAATACGGTCAGAGCAATACGACTGTTTCACCATCATCACAGGCGTCGTTGTCACCGCTAGGCACCCACCTCCACTACGAGTCGGCCGTCCCAGCATCAACGCACACGCCCCTGGTCCAAGCTCACGGCGCTCACTTGGGATCAATCAACTCGGTCATTCAGACCGAGCCCCTTGTTCAAGCGGCCACGCAGGCTAGGCCACACAACGACGCGCAGCAGGTCCCACGACTGAATGCGGTCCTGCAGGAGGCACCGCATCAGGGGCTCCGATTCGAGGACGTCCGGCGGATGATCGAGGACGGCCTAGACCAGAGGCGGCCAGACATGCCAAGATATACTCGGCCGTACCCACCAGAAATCGACCGAGTCCTTCTCCCCCGGAATTATCGGTTGCCTGAATTCATGTTGTTCTCCGGGATTGGGCAGGCCACATCCATTGAACACATAGGCCGTTTCACGGCCCAGTGTGGGGAGGCCGATTCGGACGCCCAGAAGCTCCGTTTATTTGTCTATTCTTTGACTGGCGCTACGTTCTCTTGGTTTATCAACCTCCCACCAAACTCAATAAGGGATTGGTCTGATATGGAAAGAGTATTTCACGAACATTTCTATCAGACCAATCGAGAGATAACAGTCGCCGAGCTGGCAAGGATGAGCCAAGCATCGGACGAATCACCTCGTGATTACCTACAACGATTCAAGACCTGTAGGAATTGGTGTCGCACGAACCTACCAGAGAGAGAGTTCGTCAAAATGGCCGAGGAGGGATTAGAGTTCGAATACCGGAAGAAGTTCCAGGGGATCGAGTTCCGGGACATGCACGACCTGACCAACAAAGTGGACAGGTATGCATCCTTGTTAAAAGAGGAGATGCAGAAGAAGGCGGCTTCGAAAGGGACTTATTACAGAAATCCCATCGTCAGCTACGCCGACACAGACGGCTCCACAAGGGCCGAGGGTGACGAGGTAGAGATGAGTTCGGCCGAAGTGAGCATAGACAAACCCTTCGTCTGCAAAGGGCTTGTTGAGACTGACAACAGCCATACGAAAATTCCTGACGCTAAATTTGCAACGCGGGAAACGAAGGCCTACACTTTTGATCTAACGAGGGCCGAGGCTATTTTCGACCTGCTATTGGCCGAGAAAATGGTCAAATTATCTTTCGGCCACAAAATTCCGAAACCCGAAGAGCTCAAAGGAAAGACGTTTTGCAAATACCATAGTTCTTGGTCTCATAACACCAACAACTGTGTTGTCCTGCGAGATGTCATTCAGAAATTGATTGATGAGAAGAAGCTTCAGTTCCCAGAGAAGACGGCCATGCAGGTTGACTCCAAGCCGTTCCCCCCACCTGTTGTCAACATGGTCGACGCCCAACTACCGGCCGGGTATAGCGGAACTCGTTGGGTGGCAAAAGAGAAGGGGCCATTGACCGAACCGGAGCCATTGTTGTGCGAGCATTGCAAACATGAGATCGGTCAGTCCAGGCCGCAGGAAAACAAAAGGAAGGCCGCCGAGCCGTCGCAGCCAACCGTAAAGAAATTCGGCGGTCATTACAGCCGTCGGCCGGCCGGCAGGACGGTTTTTGAACGATTGGGGGCGCAAACCTACGATGCCTCGGCAGGTCCCAAGGATGAGGCCGGTCCTAGGCGGTTAGGAACTTTCAAACCACCGGTTATGCATGACGACCGTTGGTATCACTCACGGCCTGGGGGCAGGGCCGAACCACTGACAAAAACCCAGCTGAGAAGAATGCAGAGGCAAGTTCAGCAGGCCAGGATGCAGACGGCCGAAACCGAAGGCTCGAAACGGCAAAGAAAAACCATGGCTGCAGATGGAAAAGAATTACTGGACTATGTACTTCGACGGGTCCAGTACCGAGGCCAGGTCAGGGGCCGGGGTCGTAATTGAATCTCCCCAGGGGCAAAAGTGGCAATTCGCATTCCAACTCGACTTCAAATGCACCAACAATCAGGCCGAATACGAAGCACTCATCATCGGTCTCGAGATTTTAAAGGAGATGAAGGCGACCCGCGTTTTGGTTTATGGTGATTCTCAGCTGGTGATTAACCAACTAACCGGGGAATACCAGTGTACGAGCGAAAATTTAGCCATGTATTACGTAATGGCCCTCAACACGGCCGATGGTTTCTCCCGAATTTCTTTTGTTCACGTCCCGCGCGCCGAGAACCATGAGGCCAACGAGATGGCCCAGGTAGCGTCAGGCGTAAACATCCCAGGCACCGACCACGACCGCGTGATAAGGATCGAGAAGCGTACCTTGCCAGCTTTGGCCGAACGAGTGATGGCAACGCAGGCATCATCCGATGTTACCGACGAGGTCGACATGGCCGAGGCCGATTGGCGCTACCTCATAGTGAAATATTTGCGCAACCCTTCCGGCAGCCATGAAAGGACTACACGTTTTCGAGCTCGGTGTTATCTGATTTATCAGAATGAGCTGTATCGAAAGGGGTCAGATGGTTTATTGCTCCTATGTCCCAACGCCGAAGACATCAAGGTCATCATGACCGAGTCTCACGAAGGGATTTGCGGCGCTCACCAGTCTGGCGTCAAGATGAGATGGTTGATCCGAAGGCACGGCTATTATTGGCCGACTATCTTGAAAGATTGCATAGAATATGCGAAGGGATGTATCAAATGTCAAATCTACGGCCCCATACAAAGGGTACCGGCTGACGCCTTCCACCCGGTTACCAAACCTTGGCCGTTCAGGGGGTGGGCCGTGGATATCATCGGTAAAATCCATCCGGCCGCATCCAACCAACATGCATGGATTTTGGTGGCGACCGATTATTTTACTAAGTGGGTCGAGGCCGAGTCTTATCGATCAATATCCAGTGCGCAGGTGATCAGATTTTTCGAGAGCCACATTGTCCATCGGTTCGGTATTCCAGAAACAATCACGGCCGACAATGGCCCGGTGTTTGCATCGGTCGAAACACGGGAGTATACCGAAAGTATGGGAATCAAATTGGTCCACTCAACGCCTTATTACCCCCAGTCTAACGGACAGGCCGAGGCAAGCAACAAGGTAATCAAGGGCATCCTTGAGAAAATGATCGAGGAGAAACCTAGGGCGTGGCACGATCTACTTCCCGAAGCCCTTTGGGCTTACCGAGTCTCAAAGCGATTGGCCACAGGCACATCTCCCTACGCCTTAACATACGGTCACGACGCCATTGTTCCTTTGGAGTTAAGGGTTCGGTCTCTTCGGGTGACCGAGCAGCTCAGACAAGAGGGGAAGGATTACACGCAGGCCATGGTTCAAGAATTGGAGGACTTGGAGCAATCCAGGCTCGATGCTTATAACTTAATGCAAGCACAGAAGCAGATCGCGGCGAGAGCTTACAACAAGAAGGTTAAGCAAAAGACTTTCGCCGAGGGAGAGTTAGTATGGCGAGCCGTGCTTCCTATTGGAACGAAGGACCCTCGGTTCGGCAAATTCTCGCCTAATTGGGAAGGACCGTTCATTATTGAACGAATCCTTGGCCGAGGTGCTTTTCAGTTAAAAGACAGGGATGGAGAATGGCACAACTTACCAATCAACGGCCAATATTTAAAAAGATATATCCCGTCATTATGGGAGACGACCGCGAAAAAGTTATGAAAAGGAAATATGCAACACAACAAAGAGGGGTCAAGAATTCATGATTCATTTTATTCGTTGAGACACGATTACAAGGAAACGGCCAGGTCATGGCCGAGTACACGCACATAAGGAAAATCACATCCTAGACCTACGTACGGCAGCTTCACGGTCTTCTTGCTGGGCAGTCGAACCTTTCTTTCTCCCGAAGCCGTATCCCCGCCATTCCTGCCGACGATTAGTCTCGGCTAGAAACCTCGACCAGCTTAAAAAGGCCGGCCGTGGGAAGAAAAAGGGTGCACGCTGCATGAAGGAGGCTAAGAGGAAGGGCCGTCACTTCAATCACGGCCGGGGCCGCCATCCAGGCCGCGAGGAGCGGCCACCACCCCGGACGTGGTAAGCAGTCGCCATCCTGGCAGTGGCGACGGCCATCCTTCAGGCCGTGGCAGCAATTGTCACTCTGGACATGGTAAGCAGTCGTTATCCTGGCCATGGTGGGAACCATCACCCCAACTTTGGTAAGGGCCGTCACTTCGGCCACGGGCGTCACCAAGGTACTCAGCCCATTGGACTCGGTCATGGTGGAATCATCGTACCAGGCCCTCCCGTCCTCATCAAATTGACAAGTCATCTGAAAAAGGCCGAACTGTTGAGACGGAGGACTCAGTAGATATGGCTCTCTGGTTCTGGAAGGATTGCAATGAGGGCCATTAAAGCAGGTTGAAATGTGGAAGGACGAAGCCCAGAAATCAAAAGAGGGCGCCAAAATATCCAAAGGAGGGGAAAAGACTGTTGAGTGATGGAAGGGTCTCAAACCTTTGGAGGTTGAGGAAGTTGGGAAAGGCCAGTGTGAGCTTTCGAAAAGAATTGAACTCAGAAAAGTCTGGGGGTGTGAAGGAAAGGCGAAGGAGTGGGTTTTTATACTCATGCTCATACTAGAATTCAAAGGTGGCATGATTCTCGTGAAACAAAACGGCCAGACAGCACATCTGGAGCACGCGAAATTATGACAGAAACCTGGCGGCCGGCGTTTGGAATTACAGAGCAGAGTAAAGGCTTGTGCGAATTAAGGGCATGGTGACACGTCGATAGTTCAGAGGACCGTCGTTTTACTCGACAAGACAGGGTGACGCCTCGCGTGAACTTAAGCAATAATTACTTACGCGACGTACTTAAGGCATTAAATGCGCCGACTGGACTGCGCATTTAATGCCCCAGTTGTCAGTCACCTCGGAAGGCTAAGGGTCCATCCCTTGGAATCCATTCGGCCCCCACTCATGCCGAGGCCGAAGAATCCAGGGATGTGGGGGCAATGTCTGTGCCTGATAAATCACGGCCATGAATTGGCCGGGGGAACTTCTCTTCTCGGCCTCAAGCTGAAACGCAGCGTTTTGTCAAGGTGTTTGGCTTTCCAGAGAAACAAGAAAAATCACCAAGGCATGGTTATCTCGGCCAAGGTTACAGGCCGAGGCCGAGACTGAGCAAGGTCACGGCCAAAGGCATTAAAGTCAGATCATCACGTGACAGCAGGGTCCCACGCTCCATTTAATGAAGCAAGGTCTCTGTTTATTGCAGCAAACCCACTGGCCAAGAATGAGCATTTAATGCACGAGGGAAGGTGGGAAGTGATTGGAGTCAGGATTTGGTGACAGAGATCAGAGTGATTAGACGCCAACATTCTCACAAAGCTCTTTGCAGCTTGAGAGATTAGGTAATTGGCTATCAGAGCAATAAATGCGTCTCCACGGCCAGAAGCGCAGAACCCACGATCAGGGCGGCGGCCGAGATTCACCGGGATTCATGGAGTCACACCACCATACTTCACGATCCCAAATGTCGATTAGACTACACACTTGGCGTAATCAGGCTCCACCATGCAGATTTTCAGCCTCGATTACCCCTCCAGGAGCTCTGCCTATAAATACAAGACTCAGGACTACTTTCAAAGGGTTCAAACACCAAACAAAAGCCTCCCACGGAGCAACTTATATTTTCCTGTAATGCACTTTCAATATCTTTACTTGCTTTTCTAGGAGTAGTGTTAGTTTGTAAGGAAAATCCATTCATCAATATATCAAACGACCCTTGATTTTCAAGGCGCCGGAGCACCACCCCATATATCATACGACCGCCGCTCATTGAGTAGCGCACCGGAGCACCGCCCTAAAACCCACCAAACACCACCACTCAACGGCCTTGTAGTTCAGGCCGTGAACCTTACAGCCGAGACTAGTTCCTCTCTCGGCTACAATCGTTTGATTAGAAGACGAGTTCAGACAGGCGCACTATCTAAACACTATCGCCCACTTCAAACATCTCGACGCACGGTAGACCGTGCTGGCACGCCCGCGCACAAACGCACCCCGTCCAAAAGCAGGAAACCGCGTGTTAACGCGAATCCCCTCGGCCCGGAACCCCAGGCCGTGAGATTTGCGCGGCAAACACTTACCCCTATGGATTTCGGATCGAGCCCAAAACTTGGGCATCTTCATAATATGGTGGGAGGAGTCATTCGGTGGGTTTTGAGTGAAATCCAATCGGTAGAACTACGGAATACACCAGCCCCTCCTATAAGGAACGAACTGCCTTTGAACCTGAATTGTCCAATTTCTTACCCCAATTGATTTCCGATCGAGCCCAGAACGTGGGCATCATCGTAATATGGCGGGAGGAGTCATTTGGTGAGTTTTGAGTGAAATCCAAACGCTAGAACTACGGAATACGCCAACCACACCTGTAAGGAAGAAACGAACTGCCTTTGAACCTGAATTGTCCAATTTCTTTTCCATCTTTATTTCTGACCGAATCCAAAACTTGGGCATCATCATAATATGGCGGTAGGAGTCATTTGGTGAGTTTTGTGTGAAATCCAAACGCGAGAACTACGGAATACACCAACCACACCTATAAGTAAGGAACGAACTGCATTTGAATTTGAATTGTCCAATTTCTTACCCCTATTGATTTCCGACCGAGCGCAAAACTTGGGCATAATCATAATATGGTGGGAGGAGTCATTTGGTGAGTTTTGAGTGAAATCCAATCGCTAGAACTATGCAATACACCAACCAATCCAATTCGAAACGAACTGCCTTTGAAATTGAATTGTCCAATTTCTTCCACCTATGGATTTCCGATCGAGCCCAAAACTTGGGCATCATCATAATATGGTGGGAGGAGTCATTCGGTGAGTTTTGAGTGAAATCCAATCGCTAGAACTATGCAATACAGCAACCACTCCCATGAGGAACGAACTTCCATTGAACCTGAATTGTCCAATTTCTAACCCTTATTGATTTTCAATCGAGCCCAAAACTTGGGCACCATCGTAATATGGTGGGAGGAGTCACTTGGGGAGTTTTCAATGAAATCCAATGGCTAGAACTATGCAATACACCAACACTCCAATTGGGAACGAACTGCCTTTGAACTTGAATTGTCCAATTTCTAACCCCTATTGATTTCCGATCGAGCCCAAAACTTGGGCATCGTCATAATATGGTGGGAGGAGTCATGTGGAGAGTTTTGAGGGAAATCCAAACGCTAGAACTATACAATACACCAACCACTCCAATTCGGAACGAACTCCCTTCGAACATGAATTGTCCAATTTCTTACACCTATGGATTTCCGATCGAACCCAAAACCTGGGCATCATCATAATGTGGTGGGAGGAGTCATTTGGTAAGTTTTGAGTGAAATCTAATCGCTAGAACTACAGAATACACCAACCACTCCTATGAGGAACGAACTGCCCTTGAACCTGAATTGTCCAATTTCTAACCGCTACTGATTTCTGATCGAGCCCAACACTTGGGCACCATCATAATATGGTGGGAGGAGTCATTTGGGGAGTTTTGAGTGAAATCCAATCGCTAGAACAACCACTCCTATAAAGGACGAACAGCTTTTGAACCTGAATTGTCCAATTTCTAACCCCTATTGATTTCCGATCGAGCCCAAAACTGGGGCATCATCATAATATGGTGGGAGGAGTCATTTGGTGAGTCTTGAGTGAAATCCAATCGCTAGAACTACGGAATACAACAACCACTCCAATTCGGAACGAACTGCCTTCGAACTTGAATTGTCCAATTTCTTACACCTATGGATTTCCGATCGAGCCCAAAACTTGGGCATCATCATAATATGGTGGGAGGAGTCATTTGGTGAGTTTTAGGTGAAATCCAATTGCTAGAACTACGGAATACAGCAACCACTCCTATAAGGAACGAACAGCCTTTGAACCTGAATTGTCCAATTTCTTACCCCTATAGATTTCCGATTGGGCCCAAAACTTGGGCATCGTCATAATACGGTGGGAGGAGTCATTCGGTGAGTTTTGAGTGAAATCCAATCGCTAGAACTACGGAATACACCAACCACTCCTATGAGCAACGAACTGCCTTTGAACCTGAATTGTCCAATTTCTTACCCCGATTAATTTCCAATCGATCCCAAAACTTGGGCATCATCATAATATTGTGGGAGGAGTCATATGGTGAGTTTTGAGTAAAATCCAATCGCTAGAACAATGCAATACACCAACCACTCCAATTCGGAACGAACTGTCTTCGAACTTGAATTGTCCAATTTCTTACCCCTATGGATTTCCGATCGAGCCCAAAACTTGGGCGTCTTCATAATATGCTGGGTGGAGTTATTTGGAGAATTTTGATTGAAATCCAATAGCTAGAACTACGGAATACACCAACCACTCCTATAAGGAACAAACTGCCTTCGAACCTGAATTCTCCAATTTCTTACCCCTATTGATTTCCGATCGAGCCCAAACCTTGGCCACCATCATATTACGGTGGTAGGAGACGTTTGGTGAGTTTTGAGTGAAATCCAATCGCTACAACAATGCAATACACCAACCACTGCAATTCGGAACGAACTGCCTTCGAACTTGAATTGTCCAATTTCTTACCCCTATGGATTTCCAATCGAGCCCACAACGTGGGGATCAACATAATATGGTGGGAGGAGACATTTGGTGAGTTTTGAGTGAAATCCAATCACTAGAACTATGCAATACCCTAGCCACTCCAATTCGGAACGAACTGCCTTCGAACTTGAATTGTCCAATTTCGTACACCTATGGATTTCCGATCGAGTCCAAAACTTGGGCATCATCATAATATGGTGGGAGGAGTCATTTGGTGAGTTTTGAGTGAAATCCAATCGCTAGAACTGTGCAATACACCAACCACTCCAATTCGTAACGAACTGTCTTTGAAATTGAATTGTCCAATTTCTTACCCCTATGGATTTCCGATCGAGCCCAAAACTTGGGCATCTTCATAATATGGTGGGAGGAGTCATTTGGTGGGTTTTGAGTGAAATCCAATCGGTAGAACTATGGAATACACCAGCCCCTCCTATAAGGAACGAACTAGCTTTGAACCTGAATTGTCCAATTTCTTACGCCTATTGATTTCCGATCGAGCCCAAAACTTGGGCATCATCATAATATGGTGGGAGGAGTCATTTGGTGAGTTTTGAGTGAAATCCAATCGCTAGAACTATGCAATACACCAACCACTCTAATTCGGAACGAACTGCCTTCGAACTTGAATTGTCCAATTTCATACCCCTATGGATTTCCGATCGAGTCCAAAACTTGGGCATCATCGTAATATGGTGGGAGGAGTCATTTGGTGAGTTTTGAGTGAAATCCGATCGCTTGAACTACGGAATACACCAACCACTCCTATATTGAACGAACTGCCTTTGAACCTGAATTATTCAATTTCTTACCCCTATAGATTTCCGATCGAGCCCAAAACTTCGGCATCATCATAATATGGTGGGAGGAGTCATTTGGTGAGTTTTGAGTGAAATCCGATCGCTTGAACTATGGAATACACTAACCACTCCGATATTGAACGAACTGCCTTTGAACCTGAATTTTCCAATTTCTTAACCCTATGAATTTCCGATCGAGGCCAAAACTTGGGCATCAACAAAATATGGTGGGAGTAGTCATTTGGTGATTTTTGAGTGAAATCCGATCGCTTGAACTACGGAACACACCAACCACTCCTATAAGGAACGAACTGCCTTTGAACCTGAATTATCCAATTTCTTACCCCTATTGAGTTCCGATCAAGCCCAAAACTTGGGCATCATCATAATATGGTGGGAGGAGTCATTTGGTGTGTTTAGAGTGAAATCCAATCGCTAGAACTATAGAATACACCAACCACTCCAATTCGGAACGAACTGCCTACGAACTTGAATTGTCCAATTTATTTCCGCTATGGATTTCCGATCGAGCCTAAAACTTGGGCATCATCATAATATGGTGGGAGGAGTGTTTTAGTGAGTTTCGAGTGAAATCCAATCGCTAGAACTACGGAATACACCAACCACTCCTATATGGAACGAACTGCCTTCGAACCTGAATTGTCCAATTTGTTACCCCTATTGATTTCCGATCGAGCCCAAAACCTTGGCATCATCATAGTATGGCGGGAGGAGTCATTTCGTGAGTTTTGAGTGAAATTCGATCGTTAGAAATACGGAATACACCAACCACTCCTATAAGGAACGAACTGCCTCTGAACCTGAATTGTCCCATTTCTTACACCTATTGATTTCCGATCCAGCCCAAAACATGGGCATCCCCATAATATGGTGGGAGGAGTCATTTGGTGAGTTTTGAGTGAAATCCAATCGCTAGAACTATGCAATACACCAACCACTCCAACTCGGAACGAACTGTCTACGAACTTGAATTGCCCAATTTCTTACCCCTATGGATTTCCGAATGAGCCCAAAACTTGGGCATCATCATAATATGGTGGGAGAAGGAGTCATTTGGTGAGTTTTGAGGGAAATCCGTTCGCTAGAACTATGGAATACGCCAACCACTCCTTTGAACCTGAATTGTCCAATTTCTTACCCCTATTGATTTCCAATCGAGCCCAAAACTTGGGCATCATCTTAATATGGTGGGAGGTCTCATTTGGTGAGTTTTGAGTGAAATCCAATCGCTAGAACTATGCAATACACCAACCACTCCAATTCGGAACCAACTGTCTTCGAACTTGAATTGTCCAATTTCATACCCTTATGGATTTCCGATCGAGTCCAAAACTTGGGCACCATCATAATATGGTGGGAGGAGTCATTTGGTGAGTTTTGAGTGAAATCCACTCTCTAAAACTAAGGAATACACCAACCACTCCTATAAGGAACGAACTGCCTTCGAACATGAATTGTCCAATTTCTTACCCCTATTGATTTCCAATCGAGCCCAAAACATGGGCATCATCATAATATGGTGGGAGGAGTCATTTGGTGAGTTTTGAGTGAAATCCAATCGCTAGAACTACGGAATACACCTACAACCCCTACAAGGAACGAACTGCCTTTCAACCTGAATTGTCCAATTTCTTAACCCTATGAATTTCCGATCGATCCCAAAACTTGGGCATCAACAAAGTATGGTGGGAGTAGTCATTTGGTGAGTTTTGAATGAAATCCGATCGCTTGAACTACGGAATACACCAACCACTCCTATATTGAACGAACTGCCTTTGAACCTGAATTATCCAATTTCTTACCCCTATTGATTTCCGATCAAGCCCAAAACTTGGGCATCATGATAATATGGTGGGAGGAGTCATTTGGTGTGTTTAGAGTGAAATCCAATCGCTAGAACTATAGAATACACCAACCACTAAAATTCGGAACGAACTGCCTTCGAACTTGAATTGTCCAATTTATTTCCGCTATGGATTTCCGATCGAGCCTAAAACTTGGGGATCATCATAATATGGTGGGAGGAGTGTTGTAGTGAGTTTCGAGTGAAATCCAATCGCTAGAACTACGGAATACACCAACCACTCCTATATGGAACGAACTGCCTTCGAACCTGAATTGTCCAATTTGTTACCCCTATTGATTTCCGATCGAGCCCAAAACTTGGGCATCACCATAATATGGCGGGAGGAGTCATTTGGTGAGTTTTGAGTGAAATTCGATCGCTAGAACTATGCAATACACCAACCACTCCAAGTCGGAACGAACTGTCTACGAACTTGAATTGCCCAATTTCTTACCCCTATGGATTTCCGATTGAGCCCAAAACTTGGGCATCATCATAATATGGTGGGAGAAGGAGTCATTTGGTGAGTTTTGAGGGAAATCCGATCGCTAGAACTATGGAATACGCCAACCACTCATATAAGGAACGAACTGCCTTTGAACCTGAATTGTCCAATTTCTTACCCCTATTGATTTCCAATCGAGCACAAAACTTGGGCATCATCGTAATATGGTGGGAGGTCTCATTTGGTGAGTTTTGAGTGAAATCCAATCGCTAGAACTATGCAATACACCAACCACTCCAATTCGGAACGAACTGTCTTCGAACTTGAATTGTCCAATTTCATACCCTTATGGATTTCCGATCGAGTCCAAAACTTGGGCATCATCATAATTTGGTGGGAGGAGTCATTTGGTGAGTTTTGAGTGAAATCCACTCGCTAAAACTACGGAATACACCAACCACTCCTATAAGGAACGAACTGCCTTTGAACCTGAATTGTCCAATTTCTTACCCCCATTGTCTTCCGATTGAGCCCAAAACATGGGCATCATCATAATATGGTGGGAGGAGTCATTTGGTTAGTTTTGAGTGAAATCCAACCGCTAGAACTACGGAATACACCAACCACTCCTATAAGGAACGAACTGCCTTTGAACCTGAATTATCCAATTTCTTACCCCTATTGAGTTCCGATCGAGCCCAAAACGTGGGCATCATCATAATATGGTGGAAGGAGTCATTTGGTGAGTTTTGGGAGAAATTCAATCGCTCGAACTACGGAATACACCAACCA